>QRFJ01004878.1:0-80278 GCA_006176705.1 Cocos nucifera
CAAAACCTGAACCTGGGGAAGAAGTGTTCTTGTATTTAGCTGTCCCTCCTCGGTGGCCCACTCCGGCGGCGGTTTCTCGTTTGGGGAAGAAGCAAAAATACAATTGCCTGATCTATTAGTTGCAGCCAAGTTCCTAAGGGATGCGGAGGGACCAGATTACACCTGGATAGAAAAAATTATCTTACTATCTCGTAATTTGCCGCCAGGGGAGGCTCCGACCTTACTTTTCAGGAGCACCCATAACGGTCCTCACGGGACCAACCAATAAAAGCAGTTCTCCACCGAGCAGACGCTTCCGTAAAGGAATCGGCAAACATGGGCAATGGACTCACGTGAGTCTGACTTAACTATCAGCCCAAGGCCATCAATCAAAGCCAGGTACTGGGCAGGATTTTGTATTAGAATGCACTATTCCGGACGAAAGCGAAACTTAAAATCAAGGCAAGGACAAATACAGGGCGGAGATTCGAGCCTTGATGAAGTCGAAAACCATCCACAGCCGAACTTCCCAAAGCGAAAGGCGCCGACCTCTCTGAAGGCTTACTGGGCATTCTAAAACACGTGGATTGGTTCTTCAACTCCATTGGAGCTTGGTGCAGGGCTAGTCTTGGTCAGCCCCGAGGGAGGTTGTCGTTCGAGTTCGCACTGCGCTTTGAGTTTCCGGCTTACCAACAACGAAGCCGGAATAAATGACGAAGCGCTGATTGCGGATTAAGAATAGGCCCATAAGAGCTACAAGTAGATCGACTTTGAGTCTACAGCGATTTCTCAATAGTGGTCGCGTCAGGTTTGACGGCAAAACTTTGAAGCAAAGAAAGAGAGCATGAACCGAGATACCTCAGGAAAAGTTGAAAAGTTTTACCCCGACCTTTGATAATTTCGTCATTCAACACTATCCAGGACAGGAAAATGCTGAGAAGGCGATTTTCTCTCCCAAATGGGCCACTCGGCTCCAAGCCCAACTACCCAAGAAGTGTTTTTCGAGGAAACTCTAGAAGCTACCCAACTCCACGGAAGCGGACCTCAGGGATGTCCTAACACAGACGGAAATTTTTGAAGCCCAGCTGTGGATTTGACCACTGGCACCTATCTTTAAAGAGTGGGGTTCTCCCTCATGACCGAAAAGTAAGCTCGAAAAACTCAAAAAAATCAGGCCTCCCATTACGTCTTATACTGAAGGGCCAATTGTACAAAAAGGTCGTACTTCCCTTTCCATTTGTTTGAGTGGCCTTCGACCTTTCAGAAGCCAATATTGCCACTATTGGGGATGTTGCACGAAGGACTTTGCGGAAGCCATTTAGGAGCCAAGGTCTTTTGTCGCTAAAGGCTACTTCGGTGCAAGGGTATTATGGCCGACCTTAATTTCACGATTCTGTGGAATACGTAAAATAAGTGCGACGCCTGCCAGGAAAAATGCTAATTGCAGAGGACACGGCCGGCATCCGAACTCACTCCGTTTAATTCACCCCTGGCCAGTCTGCGCAATGGAATGGACATACTCGGCCCCTTCCGGAACAGCGTCGGACAGCGGAAGTTCCTCTATAGTCATGATGGACTACTTTTACCAAGTGGGTCAAGCCGAACCACTTCATGAAAATTACCGAGGCTAAAGTACAGGACTTTGTGTTGGAAAGTCACTAGTTTGTCGGTTGGCCTGCCCCGGAAACCCTATAAAACCGATAATTCGTCCGGGGGGCTAGGTTCGCAGAGTTTGTGAAGGATTAAACATCTCCCAGCGCTACACTTCTGTGGGCTCATCCGCAAGACCAATTGGAGAAGCTGATGTAGCGTAACCAACCGGACCTTGCTTACAGGAAAATCAAAATTGAGGCGCTTAATAAGGCAGAAGCGGGCCTGGGTAGACGAACTTCTACCATGTCCCTGGGCGTAACCGAACTACTCAGAGGATGCAACCTACTAGAGAAACCACCCTTCGCCTTTAGCCTTCATACGGAGGCAGTCATCCCGGATTGAACTTAAGCTCCCTTCCGGCATTGAATTGTAGGCTTCACATGACAGCATAACCCCCAAAACCCTCGCAGGTCAACCTCGACCTTTCTGAAAGAAAAGAGGGAGGAAGCTCGCATCGAGATAATCCAGGCCTATAAGCAGAAGGTGGCTTTGGTTACTTACAACTCCAGGGTTAAAAATAAGACGTTCAGAAGTCAGTAGGGGACTTATGGCTCGTACGAGCTGCTATCACTTAGCCTTTCAGATCAAGGGAAAAAGCTCTGCCTCCAAATTTGGAAGGTCCGTACAAGATATAATAGAAGTCATCCGACCGGGACTATCGCTTAAGGAACTCGGAGGAATAATGCTCTCGACCATGAACTCAGAGAAAATCTGAGAATTGTATCATCAATGAATTCTTTGTTCTGCATTTTTGGTTTTGGCATAAGAAATTATGGATGGCAGAGAAAAAAATAAGCAAAAACAAACCCAATTTAGGAAAAGGAGAGAAAGACCTCGTCCTAACGCGAGCAAGTTTGAAGATCTTCGTTCCACCTTAGCAACTGATGGCGGGAGAAGCTCGGACGACGTCCGCAGTGCCCCACAGTCCGTTAGAATAGGAGCGAAGACCTCGTCTAACGCAAGCCAAAGTCTGAAGACCTCGTTCACCTTTAACGAGGATGGGGGGAGAAGCCTCGAACGGGACGGTCCGCATGTGCCCCACAGGTCCATTAGGAAACAGAGGAAGACCTCGTCCTAACGCGAGCAAAGTTGAAGACCTCGTGTACCTAGACGAGATGGGGGAGAAAGTTCGGACGACGAGTCCGGCATTGCCCCCATAGCCCGTTAGGAACAGGGAGGAAGACCTCGTCTAATGCGAGCAAAGTTGAAGACCTGTGTCCACTTAGACGAGATGGGGGAGAACTCGGACGACGGTCCGCATGTGCCCCCACAGCCTGGTTAGAATAGGAGGAAAGACCTCGTCCTAATGCGAGCAAAGTTGAAAGACCTCATTTCACCTTAGACAAGATGGGGGAGAAGTTCGGGACGACGGTCCGCTGTGCCTCCACAAGCCCGTAGAACGGGAGGAAACCTCATCCTAACGGAGCAAAGTTGAAGACCTCGTTTCACCTTAGACGAGATGGAGGAAAAAGCCTCGGAGCGGTCCGATGCCCCCACAGGCCCATAGGAAAAGGAGGAAAGACATCGTCCTAACGTGAGCAAAGTCGAGAGACTCGTCACCTTTAGACGAGATGGGGGGAAGAAGCTCGGTGCGACGGACCGCATATGCCTCCCCAAGCCCGCTACCGGAACAAGTGAGGAAACCTCGTCCTAACGCGACACTTACATCAACCTCAGCCAAAAGGAGATTGAGATATCCTCCATAGCAATTCTTATTAACTCGACCAAAATAAGGAATCCCCCGAGCGACTAGGCTGACCATCACGAAGGAGCGCCGGACTTCGACCTCGGGCGAGAGTTAGGATTTTTGACCGAATCAACCTCGGCTGGAAGAGCCTCAAACGTTCAGCATCAACTTTAACCAAGAAATGAAATCTCCCCCGAACTTCGATATGGACCAATACGAAGCCCGAAAGAAAAACTTTGGCAGTCGCCTTATCCGCACTCCCTCCTTCAAATTTCGAAACTCGGGTGGGGGGCTAGTGTTGGAGAAAATCCCGCTCCTGCAAAGCATTCAAGTTCGAATCCCAAGCCTGATGTGTAATGCGGGAAGAAACTTCAAGCGGACGCGTTCCTGCTGAAACTTACTACATCCGTCCGAAGCTATCCAGCGGGTGAGCCTCAGCCGAAGTCTTTCAACCAACTGGAACTAATCAAGCGGTCAAGCTTCAATTCTGGGCAAAGTTGCCGAAACTCTCCTCAGTGGTCGAAACTACTTATTGCCCGAGCCCCTTTGGACTCCAAGCCGGCCGGGCTTCGACCGAGACCCGGTGACGAGCTTATTTCAACTCTTAGCGTGCCGAGCCTTCCCGAACTCCGTCCAGCGGTCCGACACTCGCCCAGCGCCTAGGCTCCTGGCCGAACTCCTTTCGGACCCCAGACGTTCGGGCTTCAGCCAGAGACCCTTGCGGGGAGCCGAACTTCCCCAAAACCTTCCTCTCGGGCCGAGTTTCTACGGAAAGTCCGGACCCCTATTATGGACTTCTTCGATGGACGGAGCTTCTCAATGGCCGAACTCCCTTATGATGGATTCCTGTAGGCAATCAATCTCGCTACGGTTACACACAGTAGAAAACGATCGACAATAACGATCAGTATTTATCAGCAATAACACGATCAGCATTATCAGTATAACGATCGACAATAACGATCGCATATTGATCAGGACGGTTACAATAAGCTCCCTCTATAAAAAGGACCCTCCGGATACCTTTACGATAGGTTCTCGAAAATCCTTCTTCTCCTTCTATACTCTATCAAAGCACTCCATTCTGTTGACAAAAACTAACTTGAGCGTCGGAGGGTCTTCCGAAAGCCACACCCACCGGTTCCAAGTGAGACTTTATTTTGTAGATCCCCGACGGCAGCCTCTTCGGCCTCAACTCCGACGACGATAAGTTTCTGCATCAACAAGATCTAATCATGGCATATTTTGCATACATCTCATGTATCAAATCATGCATATTTTTAGATCTAAATTATCTCATAATAATCTAAAAAATTAAATTTAAATTAATCTAATCAAAATAAATTCTAATCTAATAAACTATTGTAGAACTATTCTACAAACTAGTCTAGACATGCATCAATCATATCTCATTATGATGTTGAAATAAAATAATTTTATTTTACTATTTTAATATATTATAATCATTATAATATTTAAAAAATTTAAATAAATAGATCTAAAAATATGATTTAATTAATAAAATTAAAAATATGCAAGACTATTCTATAGAACTATTCTATTTTAGAACTAGTCGTGCATATTTTCTAATCTTAGATCCATATTATTTAACTTTAATTTTTTCTAATTTTAGATCTGATTACATCTCATGTGATATCTAAAATTATTTATTTTTTAATTAAAATAAATTGTAAAAATTAGATCTAAAATCTTAGAACCTTAGCTCTGATACCAGTTGAAGGAAAATCCTTATTTTTCGGACCAGATTCATTCAGATCTGATCAAATCAAGAGATATATTTTAAAATTTTTTATCTTTGATTCAGATCAAATTTGGGATGTTTTAAATTTGATTTTTATTATTTTAATAATTAAAATAAATTTAGATAAATTAAATCAAATTTAATTTATCTTGAAGTGGATAATCCTATTATCCGTTGATGATCCTATAAGCAGCGGAAGGTTCTGGATCTAGCCATGCAAGTGCTTGGCCTCTACCGATATCCACTCAGGCTAGATCTGAAGATTCTCTTCTTCTCTATCACATCTCCAAAAATTATATCTGGATCTGATCTGGAGGATCTTCAACACACCTTTCGAAGATCAGCAGTTGTCCTTTGCAGCAGCGCAGCCTTCTAGCTTTCAATCGCCTTTCTCTCATTTGGATTGCACCAACCAAGAACCCAAAATACTTTTGAATATGGAGAGGAGAGAGAGAAGATGCTTTGGCATGGAGGACAAGAGGAGAGGCAGCCTTGGGGCATGGGATTTTTTGTTGCTCTTTGAGTTGGGCGCAGGGTCTTATTTATAGACTATCTGTGATCCAACTCCTCTTCTTCCCAACCAATCACAACTCTTTGTGAAATCAGATCTAAATTTGATTAGTGGAAATAGAGTCCCCTGGATTCCTCCTTAGATGGCACTTAAGACCAGTCAAAGTTGGTTCTTAGGAGAACTCTAATCAAAATCCAAAAAGGAGATGGAGTCCCTGTCCAACAGGGACTCCTGGGCGCCTCCAGCTTGGGCACACGCCAAGGGTGGCATGCGCCCTACTCCTTGCCAGGTTCTGGCAGGGGGACAAACCCCCACCAGCTCTCCAATAGGTGCGTGACATACGTGGATAGAAGTCAAAGTATCAATGGTCAATATTTGACCAGTCAAAGGTCAACTTTTGACCAAAGTCAAAGGACGAGAAATGGCAGGTGACCAAAAATGGTAGGTAATGTCTTACAAAATAAGACAACCTTTTCTGACTTGGACAAGCTCCAGTCAGACCAAATGAAGGCCTCTGATCGAGCACAAACTCCTTTGGCTCAGTCAGGACAACTATTTATGATAGTAAAAGAAGAACGTTAGGTTCAATCGAGTGCTAGCACGATTTTCTTGAACCTAATTGAATCTCATTCAGATCAATTGAACTGGATCAGTTCAATTGATGATCACCAGATTCAAACCCTTATTTGTGTGACCCAGTTAGGTTCAGTTCTGTATGGTAATGGGATATGTCATGATCTCTATCATCGACATCATCGAAACTCCTTTCGATGGATCAGAACTCTTCTGATTCGAACAGCTAGAATGATCGATCATCTAAATCATTCTAATTGCTCCCAAAATCCACCAGTGACACCTAGCAGTATATGGTGGCAATCCATCAGAGCTGAATGCGAACCTCTTGGTGCAGCTACCTGTGTGATTAAGTTCTTCTATCTTGAGCCCCGATCAGATTAGGGTTAAGGTGAACTCGTCAAACCCTAGTCTCTGTCATATGATGTAATCATTCGATTCAAGTCCAATGGTATGAAAATCTAAATAGAAACTCTTTCTATTATTTCACTCTGCCATGGCCATGGGCTTCTGGACTTGATTCTCATGATCATCATAGGGCTGCTCCTCTACCATCGAGGTAGATAGATTCCATCTTGATGCTATCCAGTTCCTACAATGAACATGCTATAGCCAACATACACCTCAGGGTTTCGAATGGCTAGGAGACTGAGTAATGGTGTAGTCAAACTATAACACCCTCAAGGATGAACTGCCGATGCACCTCAGGTCAAAGAACCAGACACACTACTGCAGCATCGAGTCAGTCATTGACGAGAAGGTAGACTTCCTAATGACTACTCGAGGTGGTCATGCTCAGTGCCCTCGTTCTCTAACAAGTACCTGTACTCTCGCTCTGGTGTCTCCACACCGTAGACTCAAGACTCATCTACTAAAGAGAAGCGATTGTACACCAACCTTCTGGATCAATCACCATCCTCGTGATGATCCTATGGTCGAGAGCATTTTATGAGTTAATAATGATTATTCATGTCTTAAATTTTTAGCTCTTGAAAATATGAATTATCATTATCATTAACTCAAAGGATGTATGACAAACACTAAATACACATATGTGATAGAAAATAACCTATTTTATTGATATTAATCAAAATTATAATTTTGCCTCCAGAAGTGTATTACAAGTGTCAGTCAATTCTGACTTCTAGGGCACATATATCTAACACTTCTTCGAGTTTCAAATTCAACCTCGGTTGGAGATGAGATCTCTCTCGAGCTTCAACTTCAACTTTCGCTGGAGATGAGATGTCCCCTAAGCTTTGACCTGAACCGATACAGAGCCCTAAAGAGGACTTCGATAGTCACCTTTTCTGCACTCCCTTTCTTCGAGTTTCAAACTCGAAAGTGGGAGGAACTACTATTGGGGATAAACTCTGTTTCTGTCGAAGTTCAGTCTGATGCTTAGTCTAATGCAACCGATAGTCACGGAAGAGCTTCAATGGTCGAGCTCCTTCCGAACTCTCTAGAGGTCAGATCTTAGCTGAACTCCTTCAGCCTACCGAACTCCTCAACAGCCAAGCTCCTTTCGAACTCCCCAGCGGTCGAATCTTAGTCGAACTTCTTCAGCCTGCCAAACTCCTCAATGACTAAGCTCCAGTCAGACTCCCACAAGAGCCGAACTTCCTCCGTACTCCTTCAGTCGGACTCCCACGAGAGCCAAACTCCCTCTGTACTCCTTCAATCGTATTCCTCCAGTTGGACGCCCATGAGAGCCGAACTTCTTCCACGCTCTTCCAGCCAAACGCCTACAGGAGCCGAACTCCTTCCAAGCTTTTTCTTCGATCGAACTCCTACAGAAGTTGAACTCCTTCTGAGCTTTTCCTTCAACTGAACTCCTCTAAAATTGATACATGTCGAAGTCCATCAATCAATGCCTACTTTCTCAGAGCCATGACTATTAAATCTGGACGAACGATTACCATCAGTCTGCCACAAGCGATGCTACAGACGATGCCTTCCTCCGTGACTGACTCCGTTAGATCTCGAACGACCCACCACTATCGGACGGTATAGCTGTCACTATCGACCTAATGATGCCATCCTCTCCGCACCAAATTCCATGCAACCTCAAGCGGCCTGCCATTAAAAGGTATGGCCATCACCATTAATCAAACTCTATCTATAAAAGTGATCCTCCAGATATGTTTTTTCTAAGCTCTCTTCTTCCCTCTAAGGCTCAAGGCTCACTTCTCATTGCTGAGCACTTCATTTCTATTTGCTAGAAAAGCTGACTTGATCGTTGGAGGATCCTGTCAGAGCCACCACCACCAACTCCAGATGGAATTTTATTTTGCAGGTCATCGACGGCGACCTCATCCTCCTCCACTTCAGCTCGATCTGGCGTCAACCAGATTCTGCACCAACAATCCCATTATGGAACATAACTTGGCCTTGGTCATGGACCTAACTCCCTTCGCCCAACCTCAGTTTCAGCTTGACCTCGAGAGTAGGGGGCAAGTATTGGGGGTGCCATCCTAGCCTCGGCTAGAGCTGAGGCTTCCATGGGATCGGCCACCATCGAGGATGCATGGGCAGACCTAGCCAACCTAAATTCATCGACTCCGAATGAAGAGAAGGTTGGCCCAATTAGATGAGGCCTCTTAATCCTAAAGAAGATCAATCCTCTAGTCCTGATAAGCCAGATAAGGTAATCTTAACTACACTAGGAAGGATCCGCATGATAACTAGGCGATGGATAGCTTGCTCTACATCCCAAATGTAGGGTGCAATATCTGCCAATATGATTCACATATATCTTCCATAACAGCTATTGCACAGAGCGGGAGGGGTTGCTGCTCCCCATCTATAAATAAAGGGGAAAAGGGGGATCCTAGATATGTCAAAAATCTATCACAAATCCCCCCCCCCCCCCGGCCCCCTCTCTCTATCTTTCCTTGTTCTCCAATTATGCATGCACGAACGAGTGTTGGAGGGTCCCCCCTGAAGCACTTTCAATTAGGAACTTTATCTATAGGTTTCTTCTCCACTGGTTATCGTCAACCACCATAGTTCACTCCAGCCTAGGCTAACCTCAACCCCAGGTCGACACCCGTCAAACCCAGTCGACCTTGGAGCCAACTTGGAAATTGGTAGCGACATGGGCCATTATAGTTAGTTGGTGCATACTAACTACCACTCTTGGTAGTTATGGGATTGTTCTTCAAGAACAAATAATGAGTAACTATTGATTTCCTTTTCTGAGTCAATGAAAAATAATTGAAATGAATTTGTACATAACTTGTTAAGAAAGATTCAATTGGTTGATCTGAATCATAGTGTTGGTAGCATGAAAGTGAGGAACCACATATATTCTTCAATGTACCAGCTAAGTATAGTTACTTTCTAAACTAACTAAAATGATGAGGCCTGTGAGATGATAATGAAAGTTCACACTATGCTTTCAGAGTGGCTTGAGTCTGATCATTTAGGGAACTAAGTTCAATAATACATTGCCATCTATTGATGGCAATCAAGTGATTTGCCTAACAATGCAGATTCATGCCATAGATGTAGCTTAGTGCCATAGACATAGCTTAGTGAAGCTCCATCTCTAGACAAGTGTTCAACCATATCATTACAATCCTCGGAGATGTATTATACCTGAAACATTCTGCAAAAATGTTGCATCATTAAGTACTTGATTTCGATTCTTGTTAACTTTTTGTTTAAGGTTAAGGTACGTTATGCATATGCATTGCATTTATTCATGCATTTTCACTTAAAAAAAAAACTATTTTTGTAAATGTCTATATATTGCTTGATAAAGCTTGTGACACATTCTCTATCATTGGATGGAACAATATTTTTATCACAACACAATTTCAAAATCCATTCTCAATGTCCATTTTCCTGATATGGATTCTACCATGGCAAGAATGTCTCTTCATTTCTAATGTGGATTATGTAGGTCATGGTGCAATTTAATCGTAAGGACTCATCGATTTGCAAGTTGTACATTCTTACAAGAAAAGATAAATATCCTCGACTCTTAAGGCTCATGACAAAATCTGGGTTCCTTCATTATTCTTATATTATGTGTAGTATCCCTAAATGAGTCATGAATTAGTGGGCTAACCACCTCAGAACAACTTTTACGAGTTGAGGTGGAATTTGTTTTGCCATTCAAAAGAAATTATTTATCTAAGTTTTTGCTATACACCAACTAACTCCCCTCCCCATATCCCTGCTTCCTCTTTCCATCGCTCAGCTGATCTCATTATGCACTAAAGAGTTTTGCATTTATGGTGTCCAATCTGCAAGCAAAGAGAGCTACACCATATCTATCATTTCATTTACTATGTTATTGGATTAAGTGGCCAAATAAACCTCAATGTGATGGTCAAATAACCTTATATGATACATTTTTATTCTTTTTTCTAGATTATATAAGTTTTATTATTCAAGGCATTAAATAAAATTAGAAGTATTTACTTGGTCACGTTGGTTTCATGGGGTTTGACATGATCAAATAAATCATTAAGTGGTTCTAATTAATATGAGTAAACATTTATGACTGAGGGCATCATGAGAGATAAGTTAATGCTAGACTCTTGATTATATGCAAAATGATTATGGTGGATAGTTTTTAGGTACCCATCCAAATTTGAAAATTCATTAAATGCATAATATAAATCCCTAATGAGAAAAAACCTAAAGCCACTCAATCACAAAATCTTCCATTTCCCTCTTCCATTTTATTTTTTTGTCATATCTTCTCTTGTTGATCCATTTCATTGGTATCATAGCAATTCAAGCCATTGATCTGGGTGTGGTTGAATTTGATTTAGATTCTACCTCTTCGTGCCTTATCATCCCAATCATTTTATTGCCCGGCAAATCTTTCTTCCTTTGATGTCGTGAATCCTAGCCCATTGATTCTTTTTCTAAGCCATCTATATTAAAAAGAGACAAGAGGAATCATGATTTCCTATTGGGATTTTTCCATTATCCTCACCCAATTTGCTCCATCTTTCCTTCTTTGTAATCCCCTCAATGCCACACCTCTCCTCAATTCCATTGACCACCATCCCTTTTGCACGTGCATGCCTCCCACCACAATCTCAGTCATAAGAGAAATTGTGACCTTTTTTTTTTTATGTAAATGGGTTAGAGAACATATAACTCAGGGGGAATTATATTAGCTTACTTGTAATTACATGTAATAGGGCATACAAATAGATATAATGGGAAGCTTGGATGCTGATTTTCCATCCAACTCCATCCAGCTCTAGAGTTTT
The DNA here is from genome assembly GCA_006176705.1 of Cocos nucifera. Lineage (NCBI taxonomy): Eukaryota > Viridiplantae > Streptophyta > Magnoliopsida > Arecales > Arecaceae > Cocos > Cocos nucifera. The sequence continues at coordinate 11,403 of QRFJ01004878.1, forward strand.
TTCAGCCATACAAATTAAAGATACTGAAAAGAAAACAACATAATTTTTTCTGAGTTGTAAGGTCTAAATTTCAAGGTTCTAAATTAAATAGCCTTACAGGTCCTTGGGTTATTGGCGGTCTGAGTTGGAATAATCATGCCTTTTTATGTCCGTAACCCCAGAGTTTGCTAAGCTAGATTCTGCTCTTGAAGAGTGCTTATGTGGAGCAAAATTTAGAGGTTCTTTGGTTTGTCATAATAGTTTAGGGAAAGGGAAATACACCTTAACTCTATCATACAGATCCTGTAGTTCTGCAGGGGTATGCCACTTAGTTTTTCATTGGGTGTGCACCGTCGAGAAGCAAGGTATCCTCTGTCTCAGACATAAAAATTACTCTCCGCTAATAGCCACCTACAATGACCAACTGTTGTGAAAAATTTTTCTATTGACTTGGGCTTTTAGTCGCCTCTTTTCTTTGATTTTCTAGTGTGAAGTTCAATATGTAGTGCCTCTATTTCTATATCTAAAAACAGACATGAGATTGTCAACTTAGAATGCTCTTGCAAATTTACAGGAGGCTTGGATTCAGGTTGAATGAAACCTTCCCTGAATTCTAACGGCATCTTCCACATCAATCAAGGAGATATTGTATTCTAATGCTTTGATGTTTGGCTTAGTGGGTTTGGGGCCGAGAAGGTTGATGTGTTCCGTTTGAGCCAATAGAAAAATTATGAGTCCTTACAACATTGTTGACAGGTTGTTTCTAAAGTTTTGGGAGATAAGACCATCTTCCATTGCCAATGATGCCCATGATCTATAGTGTTTTATGATTTGTTTACTGATGACATTAAGGAGAAAAGCGTGAAACTCGAAATAGCGCTTGTTATGTTCCTTCCAAAGTATCCAATGACCTGTAAGAACGAGGGTATCCGCTTCAACTTGCTGGCTGCGTATGGGTTCTTCGGTTTGCCATGTGTTCCAGAGTTCAAACTAATTATGGGGGAGATCCTTGAGTCCAAGCCTAGCTATAAGGGAGGACCAGACCTATCTAGAGAACATACATTGAAGAAACAAGTGGTCTATTGTTTCAGAGCATGAATCACATAGTGTGCAACTATCATTACCCTTTCATCCCCGCTTGACAAGATTTGTTTTGGTTGAAATTTTTTCATTGTAGCATAGATATGCGAAATATTTTATTTTTTCTGGGACCCTGATCTTCCAGATGATCTAAGCTGAAGTGCAGTCTTATGCCACCATCCAAAAAAAACCTGTAGAGTTCTTTGGTAGAGAAGGATTTAGCTGCAAACCATTTCTAGGACATTTCATCTTGCATTTTAGAAGTTCTGATTTTTATCAATTCCTGTTTCAGACTTCGATAGTCAGATCTGCAATAGTTTTCTAGGATGAGAGTGCTATCATTTCTCCATTGGATGTATTCCATGGCATCTGCTATGGTGGCATTTTTTTGGGTGATAGGCCAAACAGCAGTGGGAAGGATTCTTTGAGCAGATGAGAATAGAGCCAGGTATCATACCAAAAGGATGTGCGATGACCATTGCCAATGTTGAATCTTGTAAGATATTGTAAAAGGCTGGCTGCTGATAAGGCTTGTTTCCAAAAGGATGAAAGCCGCTGTTAGGATGGTATATGAAGTGAAATTTGCTGGTGTTTGTAGTAACCTTCTAAAATTAGTTTACCCCAAGGTTTTTGATCTTCATTGAGAAGATTCCACCACCATTTGTTGAGAAGAACTTGATTAAAGATTCTAAGATTTATTATACCCATGCCCCCTAGCTCTTTCGGTTTGCATACCATAGACCAGATCAGTAGGCTCTTAATCGATTTAGAACCATCTGGAGTATTCCAAAGGAAGCGATGTCTTAATTTGCCGATTTTTATGACGATAGTAGATGGCAGTAGGAAGTTGAACATCCAAAAGATCACAATTAGTGTGATGACCGCATTGACTAGTGTTTCATGGCCAGCTAACGAGAGGAATCTTTCCTTCCATCCTACCAATCTCTTTGTGATCTTATCTAATAAGAGAAACCATTCGAGATCTTAGCTTTGTCAATATTAAGAGGCATACCAAGGTATGTAAGTGGGAATTCCGATGATTGGCTACCCAGAATAGCTGCAATTTGGTCCCTGATTGTTTTCTAAATGCCAATACATAGAATCTTAGATTTATCGAAATTGATCTTTAACCCTGATAATAACTTGAATGAATAGAGAATTAAGGGTGGTGATACTTTTTCATTGAGCGCCATAGAAGACAAGTATGTCATCAGCAAATTATAGAGTTTGAAGATGTCCTATGACTTTGTTTCCACCAATTCCTTCCATCAAATGGTGTTTTGCAGCAGACTTGAAAATGTGGTCAAGCACATCTACCACCAGTAAAAATAGTTATGGGGACAAGAGGTCACCTTGTCTCAAGCCACATTTATGCTCAAAAGGTTTGCCAGGAGAACCATTGATTATTATTGAAGACTTTGCTATTAAGATGGTGCTCGGGATCCAATTGCACCATCTAGATCCAAAACCTCTGGCTTGTAACAGATCAATAAGAAAGTGCCATGAGACATTATCAAAGGCCTTTTTGAAATCAAGTTAATAGATAATGCTGGATTGATTTTGAGAGGAGGCTTGCGCAATTATCTCCTTAGATGCATAGAAGTTATCAGGTAGAGTATGACCTTTAATAAAAGCTGATTGGGTTGTCGTGATCAGAGCATTGAGTTTCCTGGCCAATCTGGTAGATAGGATCTTGATAATAATTTTGATTATACCATTTAGTAGGCAGATTGGGTGGTAGTCCTTAATTGTGGAGATCAATTACTTCTTTGGAATAAGAGTTATGTAACAGTAATTAAGTCTCTCAAGAGTTACCTGGTGACTGTAAAAGTTGTGAAATAGGTTCATGAGATCATCCTTAACAGTGTCCCAGAAGTGTTCGTAGAACTCAAATGGAAACCCTTAAGGACCAAGAGATTTCATTGACGCAAGCTGAAATACCGCATTCTTAACTTTTGCTTTCGAAAAGGACTCAAGCTCTTCCAGCTGTAGTGGCCCTTTCAGGTAGAGATTTCTAATCTGTCTTTATTAGAGTTTCAACCTGTTTCCCTATTAGATTGTTGAAATAATCCTGAAAGCATTCTAGTAAATTTTGTTGACCTGTCATAGTTGTTCCTTGATGGTTTAGCTCTATTATTAGGTTTTTTCTTCTTCTGTTGCTTACCTAGAGATGAAAGAATCTGGTGTTTTAATCGCCATTCTTAAGCCACCAAACCCGAGATCTCTGTTTCCAAAGCTATTCTTTATTGGCGAGAATCTGGTCTAGTTGAGTTTTGAGCAGCACTCTTTTTATTGGTTCTGTAGGAGTTAGAGCCCTGTCTTCTTTCTTAGTGTCTAGAAACTTAATCTGCTCTAAGAGTGCATTCTTTTATTTAATTATGTTACCGACATTCATGATATTCCATGCTTCGACTTAGCTCGAAGAAATCTTAGTTTTAGGACTAAAGTAGCTGTTGGATCAATTGATGTAGGCCCCAAGCTCCACCAGGATTTCACCATGTCGTCAAAACCTGCATGAGTGAGCCAAAAAAATTTGAAATGAAAGGGTTTATTTTTGGGTATTTTATCTTGATTGTGCAGATTGCAGTTTAGGAGAATTAGACAATGATTCGAAGTAGGATGCACTAGGACTGAAAGGTTAGCTAGTGGGGACAACTAGATCCATTTGATGGAGATGAAGTAGCAATCTAGTATTGCTAGTGCAAGATCGCTTCTGAAATTGGACCAAGTAAACTATCTAGTAGCTAGCTTTAGTTCAACGAGGTAGTGGGAATTGATGAAAGTATTGAGAAGACTGGATGGTTTTTGTGAGTTTGATGAATCCCTTGGATCTAATAGAAATCTTGTGGCATTAAAGTCTCCAATAAGAAGCTAGGGAGAAGATCATTTTTCTTGGACCAAACTAAGTTCTTTGAAGCAATGTTGATGCTCATTGCTGGTGTGTGGACCGTATACATTTGTAAGAAGCCACGTCTATTTTGTGTGTTTGCAGAATAACTTGATTGTGAGTGAATAAGCACCAATCGAAAATACAGATCCATTGTAGGTGTGATTATCCCAACATGTGAGGAGACTGCCCGCTGAACCCAATGCTTCCTTAACGGCCCATTCTCCTAACTTGGCGCCATAGATAGATTTTTGTAAGTAATTATTTATTTTTCCTTGTTTGGTTTCCTGATGGCAGACAATGTCATATTTGGAGTTCTTGATAGTTTCTTTGATTGCCTTTTCTCTCCTTAGGTTGCCTGTGCCTCTAGTATTCCAGCTCAGAATCATGAGAAGTATGATAAGGAAACATAGTATTCCTGAGAAGAGGATGATATGGGAACAAGCATGGCATCTAATTAAGATACATACAAGGGATTTGTTTCTATAAGTGAGATCGTAGATCCCCACTAAATCTAAACTACTTAGGGTCCCATGTTGATTTGAGAGGAGGAGGGGCACCTGCATCCTTAGATGGAATCGGTTTCCATATAAATTACAAAGACTCCAAAAGGCAGTCACTAGACTACTTGTACAGCATCTTGTTGTGAAGAACATCATGTAGTTAGTTGTGCAACACCATCGGCACTTGTGCAGCACCATTGAAGCTCCATTTCTTTTAGTTTGGTGAAAGCAGTAATTAACTTGGTTCATGGGTTCCAAAAGCAGACCACATTTTTTGCCTATTTTCGAGATCTGTGTTACTGTGAGAGAGTTTATAAAGTGGATGTCAGCTTCTACTAAAGAATCTTCCACCAGGCCTAATGATTTGATCTTCTTTGCAGGAATTCGAGTGCTGCATTTCTCTTGTTTGCCTTTTTTTGGCTCCATTGCAGGAGGAGTCATGCTTTGCATTTGAGAGGTTTGGGGCTTCATTCGAGAGAGAGAAGATGAGGCTCCTTTTCATTGAGAAAGTCCACTGCAGGCATTCAAAATTCTAGAGAAGACCAGCACTACAGGAACTAGGGGGTTAGCTTTTTTAGATGTAGCTTGTTTGGAGCTAGGCTCCATTACAGAGGAGATCATTGGGCCCAGGGCCAATTGGTTGGCAAAGGAGTAAGATTTACCTTTGATTTGGAATGAGCTCAGGTTTCTCAGATATAAGACGGAGAAGTCCATTTTTAATGTCAAAGTCAGAGCAGTTCAAATAAATAGAGCCATTGCTGATATCTAGAGTTATCATGATTGCCGACGATAATCTAGGAGTAGAGCTCCAGGTGAGGGTCTGGAGTGTTACTGACTTTCGGGTATTTGCTGTGACATTGGCCAAGTCCATTTTGGCCTAATTTTCTGCATGGTTTGTTTGAATCTCACAACATTCCTTTTCTAGTACAGGACTGGTACTGTCCATCTGGGATCTTGGCATGTGTCTATTACCGGAGGAGCTTCCCTGTGGTGCCAGTCTTTTCTTTGGTTCTGATGGTGGCTGGTTATCTCCCAGAGCAAATCAAAATTCTCAGACATCTCCTTCATCCTCTGAATTATCCTTAAAGGGAGATGAGTCTGAAGGTGACTATTCTGAAACATAATTGATACAAACTTATATAGTGTAGGCAAGTGGACCTACTACAATCCTAGTTATTTTAGGGATGTCTTCCACTTCTTCACAGTAAAACTCTAAGTCAAAATATGTTAGGTCTTCCCATTTGAGATACTTTTTGCTTACTCCAAGGAGAAGTCCAAAGGAAGTTATGATTGCTGCAATAGCAGAAGAGTTCCAGCATGTTAATGGGAGATTAAGTAGGCTTGCACTTACCTTAAACTTTAATTGATGCGATGAACCTCCTTTGAATCTGTCCCAGTGATTCACCTGGAGAGTAAATCCATTGCCTTTGATTCTTCCCCCGATCATAAGGTAATGCGCAACTTCCCTAGACCGACATGCAATGAAGAAAGGGTTTGATTTAGCTAGTCTCCTCATTGTCTAGGTTCCTGTGACATTGGCTTTGTTGCTTAAGGCGTTTTGAACATCGTCTTCTTTAATTTGTCTCCCGTATGCCTCAATGAATGTTGCCTACTCAAGATACATTTTGGTTTCTTTCATTTCTTGGGAGACACTTATAAAAGCTTGGTGCAAAGGTGAACTTGCTACAGATGCAGACGGACCTGGAGTTCTGGGGTGGGCATCGGCCTTTTAGAGATTCTCTGAGATCCTCTTGGAAGGGTTTGATTGGTCAGCATTTATTTTGGATTGGTTCGATGTTGCCACCCCCTTTCTTCCATCGGGTGATAGGGAAAGAGGACTTACACGATTTCACTCCATGGCTGAAAACTTCATGCAGCAGAAGCACTTTATAGGATTTTTGCAACTCTTCCTTGTGTGGTCTCGGTTGCCACACCTGAAACACCTACCTTCAGAAAAAGGTATAGGGGGGCGAAGAGGTGTCAGCTACTAACATTGGGATGATAGAGTGGACTGAGGATAGTCTTGGTTGCACGGCAGCCTGAGGCGTAGCATGTCTACAAATAATCTCGAGTTGGTGATCTCCTGAGATTTGTCCATGGTAGTTCTTTGGTTGCATGCGCTGATTCCACCGAGGTATGGGTCTTGCGTACTCCCCTGAGGTCATAGGAAATAGATTTTTTTGGTTTCTTCTGGAAAAGCCTGGAGCCATGTTGCAGGGGTTCTGAGATGGCTGGTCCTTATTGAGGGGATTATTCTTCCATCTTGTGGATTTGGTAATCTCTTTCGATGTTTATGAAACATGGGCTTTTCTAGGGTAGCAAGGGTTGGGTGACTAAATGGTGTGGTAGGCGGTGGCTCCAAACTCGAGGTATTCATGGCCAGTGGTGAAGGGGTTGGAGAGCTTCTCGCAGGATGCCAGGTGAGAGAAACTCTATCCTAGAATCTTGTTACAGTGGGTATGGCATGTCTAAATCCCTTAGCTATATCCTTTTGTTGGGTAGCAATTGCTGGCGTTCTTTGCTTCCATCCGAGCGGGACTGTGTTGGCACCCATGGCAAAGGTTTGTAGTCTTGGAGAGTCTTTTTTGCTTCTTTGGTGAGTGTTTGTACCTTTCTTAGGTTGTACATGAATCCAGACATCTCTATGTGGGACCAGGGCTTTCAGAAAGTAGCTGGTTATTGACATGGCAGATAATGAGAATGATTTAGATGAGCTGGGGATTTGGGGGTGGGAAGGTTGGCGATGGTGTGTCTGGAGGGAGGGGGGTTTTTTTGGACTGGATGCCGACGAGATATGGTTGGTTTGGGAGGTGAAAGTTTCGCTCTCCAAAAGCACTGGAGTTTCTCACTCTAGACATGTCAAAGTAAGAGGAATTGCGACTTCAATTTAACAATCTTCATGATTGTTTTCTATTGTAGTTGTTCCAATAGAAATCATAATATTTGATTGTTCTTACTGGATGTTTGCCTCTTCCTTTCAACACCATATTCATCATGGCCAGCTCCCTTTCACCATAAAAGTCTTCCACCACTTGCGGTCACTCACTTATCACCTCACCTGACATCACAAGGAAAAGGTTTCATTGCAAGAAGCTTGGATTGATGGAGCCTGTAACACCCCACCCGTAACACCCCACCCCTAAATTCAGGTGACAGTGCCACACCCTATCCTTTTCTAAAGGTTAGGAGATAACTAAACTATAGCTAGGCTGAACTACAACATCAATTAATAATCTACTAGCACAGCCATCTCAATATACTTAACTTCTAACAAAGTCATACCAGGATTTTATATACCGATTTGAGTTTGATACATATAACTCTACAATAGAATACATTCAATTGTTTATAGCTTTAAAGACATAATATACATCTCAAGACTTATCCACAAATAAATTCCTCCCAACTAATCTATATGATCCAAAATGTTGCTGCAAAAGTCCTCTTATGCTGATACTAAGCTAAGATACTCCCATCTACTAAGAAAAAAAATAAAACAACATATGATACTAACATCCCAGTGGGTGTATCCAACTATCAACAGAAAATTTACTATAATTTTTATACTATCATGCATAGCATGTATCAACAAGCTTTCAAATAATTAAGTTAAATAAGAATGAATCACATAAAAGGTTCTTGTAAAGCACAAAATTTTGTTTACTACTGATGATACCACAGCAACATATTTTCATAGGATTTCTTATGAGCAATTGTATCCCAACCACATTCTCATATGGGCAGTCACACATTGACATACTCTCATATAGATAACCATATTACATTCATATTCATATCTATATATCAGCAGTCCTACACTAACACACTCTCATATAGGTAACCAAACCAAATTCACAATCACATTCATATATAAGCAGTCACATACTGACACACTCTCATATGGATAACCAAACCACATTCACAATCACATATGACCAGTTATACACTAACACACGCTCATGTGAGTAGTTCTATCATGACACACTCTTAAATGAGCAGTCCCACCATGACACACTCTCATATGAGCAGTCCTTCCAGATATCACAAATATCAATAAACCTTCATGGCATAAAACTAGAAAATAACCATGTAAGAGATGAAACCATATAAGATATCACTGTATAACTCATTTAAAATTTACCAAAGCTATGCTATCAAAACTGTATGCATAATTACTTGTATATGCAATATACAAAGGCTGTTTAGAAACCATACTCTTATCCATGCTTGTTTACAAATATGTTAGCTATGAAATACTGAGAAACTAGCTTGCTTTTCAAATATACCTTTTTACATAGCAAAAATACTTTGAAAATACCATATATAGATAGAAATCACTCACCTCCAGCTAGCTATTATTTCACTTTGATACTTGATTCGCTCAGAGCACCCTTTAAGAACCTTTTTCCCTTCCTATAATATTGCCATACACTGATTAATATCATACCATGTAACTTTCAAAATCAGAACTATACATACTTTGCTTTCATGCTCTTACTTTAGTCTTTGAACCATTCGCTTCTACTTGTTTTGCTTGCTTTAGTTTAAGTCTAGATAATTTTCAACATAACTCAAACACTTTCAACTATTCAATTTTATTTCTATTCTCCCAATTAATTTTAGATATAACTAATACCATTTCAAGTCATAGCTGAATCATTTAAATAGTTTCAGCATCAATAAATAGCATAACTCCTTTTCAAACTTAATTTAAATTAAATAGCCTGCTTTATTATAATATTCTATTTGCTACAACACTTGAAACACCAATCTAAACATAACTTGAAATAGAGGAATCTTACCTCAAGTAATTAAAAATCTATTGCATGGGTTTTCCTTCTTAATTTTAGCAATTTTTGCTCCTCAACTTAATTTGTCAATCACTTTCCTCTTTACTAACTAATTCCTCTTGATCACTAACTGAAAACAAAATCCTCTCAGCTCTCTTTCCTTCTCTAACTTCTCTAAAGAACTTAGAAAACTAAACAACAATAAAAAAATCGATGGCTTTAAGATTGGGAAAACATAAACTAGAAAGAGTCTTTATAGGTGTCATTCCAAAAGGATTCCATCCAATTCCTAGTTAAACAAGTATTGCTCTGAGGCATTTCTAGCTATTAGTTAATACCCTCAAGCTGCTCACTTATTTCCTAAAAAAATATTTTAAAAATATGACTTAAAGTCCTCTCGGTTAAAATCTACTTCTAGAACTTTTTGCTAATCGAGCCAGCTTGATGCTAAGCTGAGTCAGCTCAACATAATCGGATCGGCTCGAATTTGAATCAGGCCAACTCTATTAGAAAAACAAAAACTAGTTTCTATGCTTGAGACGGTCAGCTCGATTTGGTAAGTTAATATTCTCATTTATTTTACTCTTCATTAACTTTAAAATATAAATATAAATAAAAAAAATATCTCTCTATTTGGAATCAATGAAAATATCAAAAAAATAAAAATACTTAAGAATAAGATATCAAAACTTGAATTCTAGTTCAAATTTTTTCAAACCCAAAACTTTTAAAACTTTCTTTTCTCAAAACAAATAGGTTAAAGGGTCTTAAATTTCATAAAAAATCATTTTATGATTCACCAACACCTAAGGATCAATTATCATTAATTTTGATTTTAAGAAAATTCATATTTTATATAGCCCTTCATATAGGTGCTAATCTCCTGACTTAGAAAATTTTTAGAACCTGCAATAGTAGATAGTAATAATTTATGCTTAAATGGCTTTAATGAATATTGGCAAGGTAAGTTTAATTCAAAGTAGTTTATAATTGAGATTAAGTGGCTCAAATATACTATAAATAAATTATTATGCTACATATACACGAATACAAATCTTTTAATTCACTATTTTGTTGATTCGGGATGTTACATTTTCTCCCTTTTTAAAATAAATTTCATCCTCGAAATTTGTATGCAATAAAATTAGAACACTAAAAATTATACAACTCTTATTTTATCCTGGAACCCTTTCAAATAAAATCAGTCATTCAATTATAAACATCATGCTTGATTTCACATTAAATCTTGTTGATATATGCTAGCATCTTGTCCATTGATGTCGGTCTTTACTCTACATGTGGATGGGAGATTTCTAACTAGGGCTTTATTAGGATAATTCATTCTCTGGTGACCCATCTATCCACACTAGTAGCACCCTCTAACTCTTTTTGATACCTTGCTTCCCATAGATTATAACACCAACTTTGGTTCCATCCTTTCCTGCTTTGGACTTGTAGAAATAAAAGAACCCATACCCGATTCTACTGGTACTCCAAAATTATGATTGGGCCATTTAAAAACACTTATTTTGTTTGATAGCTGACTTTATTTTATACCTAGAAAAAAATCTTGCACACTTTTTTTACCTTTTTCCTATCTACGATCATAAAATTCTTTTTCCACCTCTTCTGATCTACTATCTCCCATAATTAGTTCAGCAAAACCATTATAATTATGCATCTTTATTTTTACTTTGATTTCTAAATGCAGTCCATCTTGAAATAACCAATATTTTTTTTTCATCCACCATAAATGCTGAAGCAAAATGTGATAACTCAATAAATTTGGCTTCATACTACATTCTCCCTTGAGTTAAATTAAGAAACTCTCTCCTTTTTTGATCCCGATATACTACTGAGTAATATTGTTGATTAAATTCCTTTCTGAAATCATCCTAAAAAATAACATAACCTGATGGTTGTCTATTAACATAAGATTTGCACCAATGTCTAGCTCGACCTTCTAAAAGAAAGGTAGCAATGCTCATCTTCTGCTCATCAATACTTTTTATCAATACAAATATCCTTTCCATTCTTTGGATCTAGTTTTCTGCCTTCATTGGGTCTATATTACCCGAAAATTCTACTACTCCTAACTTTCTAGCTCTCTCAAAAAAATTTTCCACATCAACACTACGAGATTGAAGACTAAGAATATGATTTATTGCAATAGTAGCAGCTTGAGTAATTACACCCATCAATTCCTCCATCTAAGAATAAGTGTTTGATCCTAGCATGCAGGTTCTAATGGCAATTCTTGACCATAATTATATATTTGTGAAACTCCTGCTTTCGCTCTTAGGGCAAAAGATGATACAATAGATGGTACTCTAGGAGATTGACCACTCCTATCAACTCTTCTTGGTCTACTCCGACCTCTACCTCTATCCTTATTTGGGAATAACTACCCTCTACCAAATCCTGATCCCAACTGCTCCATCCTCCTGTAAGATAAAATTGATATAATCAACATTATCAACCACTAAATAACTCTACTGATAAATAAATCTCAAAAGAAGACATCTTTGGTTGAAACATACATTTTCAATTAAATGCTACTAAAAAGATCATTCAAAAGATATGGAGTCAACTCATTAATCAATTGGATCATCTCCAAGACCACTTAACCCACCTCATACTATTTACTAAACAATGCAAAAGAACTGATTATAATATGCATAAGTCCATCCTTACTAATTATAATCCTTTGCTTATATTCTTTAACCATAAACCATTTCTTATCCTTGTTAATTACCAACCTTTGCTCATCTCTATAAACCATTAAGCCTTTGCTCATCTCTATAAACTATTAAGCCTTTGCTTATCTCAATAATCCATTAACCCTTGCTCTGATCATCAAGTAAATCTTACTTATATTATAAATTAAACCTTGCTTATCTCTATAAACCCTTGGATCATTGCTTTGACTTAGGTCCATCCCTACTAACCATAAACCTTTACTAATCTCCATTAATCACAAATCAGGCTTTGATACCAAAAATATAACACCTTACCCCTAAATTCAGGTGACAGTGCTACACCCCATCCTTATCTAAAGTTTAAGAAGATTTCTAAACTATAGCTAGACTAAACTACAATATCTTTTAAGAATCTGCTAGCACAACCATCTCAATATACTTAACATCCAACAATGTCATCTTAGGATTTTATATACTGATTTAAGTTTGATACATATAACTCTACAATAAAAATTTACTATAGTTTTTATACTATCATGCATAACATATATCAACAAGCTTCCAAATATTTGCGTAAAATAAGAATGAATCATACAAAAGATTCTTATAAAGCACAAACCTTTACTTACCACTGATGATACCACAGTAACATATTTTCATAGGATTTCTTATGAGTAATTATATCACAACCACATTCTCATATGAGCAGTCACATATTAAATATTACATTCACATTCATATCCATATATGAGCATCCCACACTGACACACTCTCATATGAGTAATCAAATTGCATTCACAATCACATTTATATATGAGCAATTGCACACTGATACAATCTCATATGGATAATCAAACCACATTCACAATCACATATGAGTACTCACACACTGATATACTCTCATATGAGCAGTTCCACTATGACAGACTCTCAAATGAGCAGTCCCACCATGACATGCTCTCATATGAGCAATCCCACCAGATATCATAAATATCAATAAGCCTCCACGGCATAGAATTGAAAATTAACCATGTAAGAGATGAAACCATGTAAGATATTACTGTATAACTCATTTAAAATTTATCAAAGCCATGCTATCAAAACTATATATATAATTACTTGCATATGCAATACACAAAGGCTGTTTAGAAATCATACTCTAATTATGCTTGTTTATAAATATGTAAGCTACGAAATACTGAGAAACTACCTTGCTTTTCAAATACACCTTTTCATATAACAAAAATACTTTGAAAATACCATATATAGATGGAAATCACTTACCTCCAGCTAGCTATTATTTCACTTTGATACTTGATTTCCTCAAAACACCCTTTGGAAACCTTTTTCCCTTCCTATAATATTGCCATACGCTGATTAATATCATATCATGTAACTTTCAAAATTAGAACTACACTTACTTTGCTTTCATGCTCTTATTTTAGTCGTTTAACCATTCACTTCTACTTGTTTTGCTTGCTTTAGTTTAAATCTAGATAATTTTCAACATAACTCATACACTTCCAACTATTTAATTCTATTTCTATTCTTCTAATTAGTTTCGGATATAGCTAATACCATTTTAAGTCATAGCTGAATCATTTAAACAGTTTTAGCATCAATAAACAACATAACTCCTTTTCAAACTTAATTCAAATTAAATAGCCTACTTTATTATAACATCTATTTGCTATAACACCTGAAAGACCTATCCAAACTTAATTTAAAATAGAGGAAACTTATCTCAAGTAATTAAAAATCTACTGCACATGTTTTTCTTCTCAATTTTAGTAACTTTTCCTCCTTAACTCAATTTCTCAATCACTTTCCTCTTTACTAACTAATTCCTCTTGATTACTAACTGAAAATGAAATCTTCTCAACTTTCTTTTCTTCTCTAACTTCTCTGAAGAACTTAGAAAACTAAACAACAACAAAGAAATCGGTGGCTTTAAGGTTGGAAAAATATAAACTAGAAAGAGTCTTGATAAGTGTCATTCCATAAGGATTCCATCCAATTCCCAGTTAAATAGGTGTTTCTCTGAGGGATTTCCAGCTATTAGTTAATGCTTTAAAGCTGCTCACTCATTTTCTAAAAAATTATTTTAAAAATATAACTTAAAACCCTCTCGATTAAAATTTGCTCCTAGAATTTTTTGCTGACTTAGCTGGCTCGATGCTTAGCTAAGTTAGCTCGACATAATCAGATCAGCTCAAATTCAAATCAAGCCAACTCTCTCAGAAAAATAGAAACTAGTTTCTATTGCCTGAGACTTGGATCAGCTCGATTTAGATTCGGGTCGGTATGGATACTCTTCATTATTCTTCTCTCCATTAACTTTGAAATATAAATATAAATAAAAAAATATTCTTCTATTTGGAATCAATAAAAATATTAGAAAAATTAAAAATTTTAAGAATAAGATATCAAAACTTGGATTCTAGATCAAATTTTTTCAAATTCAAAATTTTTAAAACTTTTTTTTCTCAAAACGAATAGGTTAAAGGATTTTAAATTTTATAAAAAATTATTTTATAACTCACCGATATCTAAGGATCAATTATCATCAATTTTAATTTTTAAAAAAAATTATATTTTATATAGCTCTCCATATAGGTGCTAGTCTCCAGACTTAGAAAATTTTTAGGACCTGCAATGGCAGATAGTAACAATTTATGCTCAAATGGCTTTAACAAACTTTGGCAAGATAAGTTTAATTCAAAGTAGTTTATAATTAATATTAAGTAGCTTAAATATATCATAAATAAATTACTATGCCACACATACATAAATACAAATCTTTTAATTCACTATTTTGCTAATTCGGGATATTACAGAGCTAATCAGGGTCTTGCTGCTAGCCATGTCTAAGATTTTGTTGCCGTGATATTAGCACCCTAAAGATCCCATCCATTCTCTAGGATCTCGAAGGCTTCTTCACCTCCCATTGTAGTGTCGCTTCCTGTCACCTTGTCTTTTAGTTCAAGCCATAAATAAGGATTGTGAGACCTACTAGAAGTTTGTAGAGACACAACATTGTTCAGTCACATAGATTGCTACTTGCACTAAGGCCTCTTCCTTGGTTCATCTCCAAGCCATGGTGCAGGCCATAGTATTGTAACCTCTACCTAAAGTGATCGATATATACTATATTTATATCATCTATTTTGGTCAGTTAGCTAAGCTAAAACTTTTTTGATTTCTAATAGATCTGATCATGACCAGCAAAAAAATTGAATGGCACTAATTTTCATGTTTGGAAGTATCATATTTATCACATACTCTTTGATTGACATTGATGTTCCTCCCCCACCTCCTGAAAATGCTACTTCTACTATTAAAAAGTCATATAAAAAATATAGATTGGACAATAGAACTACTAAAGATATCATACTCACATTTTTGGAACTTGATATTAAAATATTGTTTGAAAATATGAGGATGCTAAAAATATATTTGTTGCCATTTCTAATGCATATGTTCCTTCATTTGAAACTCTTATTTCAATTTTTAATTAAAAATTTAATGGAGTACCGATAAAATAGGCTGATAATATTATCATGTATGTTAATAAATTTGCTATTATTGCAAAAGAAGTAGCTGTTTTAGGAAATCCTATTACTAATAAGATGTAAGTAGCCACCATTTTACATAACTTGCTTGATTCTTGGGAGCCTATTGTAATTTCTCTTAATTATTCAGCTCAATCAATTACAATGAAGAATTTATCAACATTATTATGAATTGAAGCTAAAAGAAGGGCTAAGAAAACCATATCAAATCTCTTATGGCAATTTCTTTTGGTAGTGCACCATCAAAAATTGAACCACTTAGAAATGAGAAGAAAACTTTTCCACAAACTTTAAGGAAAAAAGAAAGAATTTTAAAAACACAAACAAAAGAGGAGAAGGAAAAATATTTTAATTGTAGAAATTTTGGTCATTACCAAGCAAATTATTGTGAAAAGAAAAATAGTAACAAAAACAATTTTAAGGGCTCCAAAGATAAAATCTTTATTACATTAGAATCATTTTTTGCTTATGTTGATGATATCGCTTGGTGAATAGATTTTGCATCCTCTTATCATGTGGCAAATGCAAGAGCCTATTTTGTTGAAATGAAAGAGGTGAAATATGATGATCATCACATGTACATGGAAAATAATACTTATTATGATGTTTTGGATGTTGGAGCTGTGAAGATCATAATACCCAAAGAAAAACTTTTATCTAACCGATGTACTTTTTGCACCCATCATGAGATGCAACCTTCTTTCAATCTCTCATTTGGATGAAAAGAGATTTGAGGCATCTTTTCATTTTAGAAAGATTTCTATTGGAAAATATGATAAAATTTTGATGTGAGGGAACTTGATTGATGGCTTGTAGCATCTTAACAATATTACTTCTTCTAATAATAAAAGTATATTAGTTGGTCCTTCTACTTATATTGATGACTTTGTTGATTCTTCTAATTGATGTTTATTCATGGGTTGATGATCCTTATATTTGACATATGAGATTAGAAAATATTAATCCAAATAAATAAAAAGAATGATAAATATGAGATTAATTTCTAACATAAATATAAATTTTGTTGCTTGTAAACCATGTATTTCTGATAAAATTACTAGACTTCTATTTCCCAAAAGACAAAGATCTAATAAACCTTTGGTTATTGCTCATTTTGATGTATGTGGTTTTTGAATGTTAAAACTTGTAGAGGCATGGAATATTTTGTTACATATATCAATTATTATTCTCATTATGGCAACATAAATTTGATGCATAAGAAATAAAAGCTCTTAATATATTCCAAAATTATAAAAAGAAAGTTGAAAATCAATTAGATAGAACTATTAAAATTCTATGATCGGATTGTGGTGGAGAATATATATATATATATGAATTATTTAATAATTTTTTAAAGAAAAACAATATCATACATCAATATATTATGAGATATATACTACAATAAAATGGTGTCACCGAAAGATGAAATAGAATCTTGCTTGATATGGTAAAATCTTTGTTGAGCTATTTTCTTTTAGTTTACAATTCTAGGATGAAGCAATTATTAATGTACAATATTTGTTAAAATTAGTTTTTATTAAAATACATAATATATCTCCATATGAATTATTGATCATTAGAAGAAAATCAAACTTAAGACAGTCTAAGAGTTTGAGGCTCTTCCACTTATATACTAATTCCATCATATATAAGAGGTAAATTAGATAGTAAAACTATTAATGTTACTTTTATTGGATATCCCAAAATTTCAAAAGATTATAAATTATTATTCAACATAGTGATGGTTCTAGAAGTGTTACTAAATATAGGGATGCTAGATTTTTAGAAGAACAAGTTGATGTTAGAAATGCCGATAAAGTGGTGAAAATATTTGAAATTATTAAATAAAATGAAATGCTATGTAATGAAAATAACAAAATCACCATAGTGATGGTTCTAGAAGTGTTATAAAATATAGATGTTGCTACAAGGCTTCGAAGATGAGATGACGAGGTCGTTGTTAAACCAAGCTGGAGAGCTACTAAAGGTTATACCAATGTAGATCGTAAATGAACATAAAAAGAAGTTCCAAAACCAGTGGGGGTACCCTTTAGTTTAGGATCCTCCGATGCTTAAGTCAGTCAAACATTGAGAATAGATAGTAGAAAATGGAGAATTAGAAGATAAGAAGAATGATTGTGGGTGGAAAGAATGAAGACTCAACTCCCTTCAATAGGAAAGTTGAGAAGAGAGTTCAGCAAAGTCTGGGCTTTGTTTGTTCTCCTCTCTTGGAGAGTATCTTGCCTCTCTTTATATAGAGAGGGTTTGCGCAAGCCGTTAGGCCATTATAAGAGTTTGTTAGGCCATTAGAAGTTTGTTATAAATCTATTAGGCCATTAGTTTGTTACAATAGAATGACCAGCTATATGAAGATCATGGATTGTTTACCCATGTGAAAATTAGTTGTAGCATAGCTAGAAGATAATTGTAATATAGCTGGAGAGTAATTGATGTCCTCTTACTTAGGATTGTGTATTATATTGACAAGTCAGTAGAAACCCAATCTAGCTTAAAGTGGTCTTGGTGAGTCTTCAGATCAGCTGATGTGATATGATGACATCTCACATGTAGGTCGATAATATGTTGACCTTAACTGATATAGTTGAGTGAGAGATTGTCTAGAATCGATGTCCCATTAATAAAAATTCAGCAAGTTGGCTATTACAACATCAAGTCAATAGTTATTCTAGATTGGTACTCAACTAATTTGAACTCGAAGTCGATTATGAAGCTTCACCATTGGAACACCATTAGATCAGTGATCTTCCTGAAGTTGCCATGTGGCTGAAGGTTATTAGCTACACCAATACATGCCCCCTTACTATCCAAACTGAAGTGAAAATTTTTCACATTGGGGGTGGAAAGTTGATTCAAAAGGTCTCATTTAACCTCTGCCTTCAATAAATATGCCATATAGTGGTGGACAATATCAATTTTTTAATGATTCAAAGCGACATGCCGCTTTTTGGAAAAGACCTATCGCATCAAGTAATTATTAGGACCTGGAGAATTGGGAGCTCATTATTATCTGGATTGTTGCACCTAGATGCTGTATGCCACATGTCATACCATCACTGATCATCCTAGCTATCATACAGATCAAACCTATGTTGCTTAATCAAGAAGAGGTGCATTGAAAAGTCTTCTCTCATAGTAACTAGATTACTTACAAGCAATGCCGATCTGATGGTGGATTGGATTGATCTAAACTATCGATGTGCTCTATAAATAGGACTATTCTGGTTCAAAAGATCATTTTATTATTCCTTTTACCATGTGGAGGCTCTACTGAAATTTTCCAAAGCCTTCCTAGCATAATTGAAGCTAGAGAAAGAAGTCTTAAGCACTCTGGAGCCAGAAGAAAGGTCACCGAATCTAGAGAAAAGTTCCCAAAAGCCCCTTCAAAGTCCATTTTCCATTAATTAGATAGATTTCTCAGTCTCGAGCTCCCTTTTTTAATGGGGTTTATCTTTTTCTTGTTCATTTCAATTGTTGCTCCTAAAATTAATTTTGATGACTACAAAATATTTGAAGAAAGTACTAATGACTTTTGGCTTGGAAAAAGAATAGTTGTGCATTTCAGGTTTCATAAGAATTTTTAAGTTTATTAAAAAAGATGAAGAAGGGCAAAATCATAATTTCACCAAGTTGGAGATCAAGCAAATATTTTTCACAAGTCTCAAAAGCAATTAGAGAAGAATTCAAATTTTTTGGAGGTAATTTCATAATTTTTGAAAGTCAAAATTAGAAAAAAATCAAGTTTGAGCAAAAGGAGCGACCCCTGCTGAAATGGGCTAATTGGCATGCTATTTTCTAGCCGGCATACCAAAAGAGGACAATCCTGAGGTCGACCCCTATGCCAGGGGTTGACACATGGGTCAACCTCTACTATTCTGTAATTCAAAATATAGAAACCTGGCTTTTCTATTTCTTCCATAGAGGTTGACCCTAGGGTCGACCCCTGTGCTAGAGGATAATCCTAGGATCGACCCCTACGATGAAAAATTTATATAATAGCTAGTTTTTTAGTCCATTTTGATTGTATTTAATGCTCATTAATAGCTCTCCAATGGCTACAAATGGGCGCTGTTCACTCTTTAGCATTCAATGAAGATATAAAAGCAATCAAATGAAGGGAAAACTTAAGAAAAATCAAGCAAATATTCAGCTCTAGTGAAAAACTCTTTTCCTAATAAAGAAGCATTCAATTCAAGCTCAACCATCTCTTCAAAGCTCATTCAAGCCTTCATTTACTCTGAGAGGAATCTAAAAAGCTTCTTTCCTTTTTATGTAAAGTATATTTAAAGTTTTATTATACTCATTAAAGGGGCTAATCTTGTATTTCATTATCATTATACTTGTACTCTATTTTTATTGCTTTGTTTTAAATTTTGGGGGTCCAAAACTTGGAAAGATGGATCCGAACTTTGAATTGGAGGGTATTGAGTTGCCTTGTACCCAAAAAATAAGTGTTTTAGCTTGAGATAACTAGAGTTAGAGATTATCGACATTGTATTTATTTTGAATACGTTTAATAGATTTAAATTTTCAAGTAGGAGCTTGGAAAGTGGATGTAGGTGCAAGGTGAAGAAATCAGATCTAGAATTTTAGGACTAGATCTTGAAACTTTTTCAAGATCGAGTAGCAAAAAACTAAAATAAATCAAAATTTATTTATAAAAAGTAGAGAATTTCTAGATCTAAGATCCTATTATATGATTATGGTATGAGATTAAATCAAAAATTAAAAATATAAAGAAAAAAAAATATGTTGATCATATTAACATGCATCTACACTACATCTAATGTAGGCATATAAAAATAGATCAGATCTATATTACCTGTATAAGTTAGATGTTCTAACTTACTGATCTGGGCTTGAGGATGATGCTCCAAGCTGTACACACATCCAACCTCTAAGAGATATCCACACGAGCCCATGAACTCCAATCAGAAGTCCTATGTAGAAAAATCAACACAGTTGATCCGATGCTTTCTTTTTCTGGATTTGGACTCCTCCAAAGAATAAAAAAAAGATGAGAGATTTTAGATCTGAGATACTCTCAAAAAAAAATCTCAAAAGAGAAGGATAAGAGAAGAAAAAAGCAACCCCAGAAAAAGAGCCTCTTCTTCTTCTCTGTTTTCTCACTTAGACACCCAAATTAGTGTCTACGAAAACCCAACACCCAAGAAGTCTCTCACCTTAGTATTCACATGCCCAAAAGCACTCTCCAAGGTCTAGAACATGTCTAAAAATTAGCCCAAAATTTATCTTATATAATGAGTTATAGAAGAGTCCTTGTTGGATCAAATTCTTAGACTAGAAAAGAACAAACATGGCAACTAGTTGGGGTGCCCAACACTTGGACATCCCCTCCTTTCCTTTTGGCATGGACCACCAGAGAAAAGTGCACAAAATTCCTTCATTTTCATTGAATAAATTAGAGAGAAAATAGAAAGAATGGGTGGCATGTATGGGAGGAGTTTTAGTTTTCTAAAATTCTATTCAAAGAAAAATTCAAATCAAATTCAAACTTCCTACTTTAACTGGGTCCACAACTAATTGCCATATGAGAAAGATAGAACATGAGTGGGCATGCATGAAGACCAGGAAGAGAAGATTTATCACCAAAAATAAAGGAAGAGCGGGCGTGGAGAGGCGTGGGATATAGTTGGCGCAAGATGGATCCTAGTTTTACTAGGATTCCATATTTAACTTGTCAAATATGGTTTCTCAAACCAAATCAAACCAAAATTAATTCAACCCAATTAAGTTAGACCCTAATCTAATTAAAAACTTAATTAAATTAGATTTAATTAGATTTAATTCTAATTTAATTTTTTAATCAAATTAGAAAATTGGGTTGACCTAAGTCCTAGTTGAACTAGAACTAGTTGTTTCTTGCACTTGACTTATCCAATAAACCAATTAGACTTAATCTAATCAAGTTCAAACTAAATCTAATTAAATTATATTTAATTAAACTTAATCTCAATCCTTTAGCTTAATCAAATTAAGCCAATTAGCAATCAAATTATTAATCGATCCTCCTGTAATATTTGTACTAGGTTATACATCAATCATATTGATCGTTTAACCTTAGAACGATTCTCAATCATTGATCAACCATCCGATCGAATCATGAACTCTAATATATGTGACCCTATAGGTTCGAACCTAAGTCAGTAGCACAAAAATAAATTTCTATACTAGTCAAAGTGACTATTTAGTAATAGTATCCGATGGCCGGATAGGTCGAATGTGTAGAACAACATCCTTAGAATCTATATAGATATAGTTTCCATTTAATTCATTCTCTTGACCAAAATGCTCATAGAATACCTCAGAGTTAAACTGTCAACTCTGATCAGACTATCCATATTATTTTTTAAAATACCAAATCTATCTTATGGATTATCCCAGCCAAGGTTTTGCTATATTGAAATATAGTGATATATTATTCTCCAACTCTTGGAGTGGTCAATTTCATCTTGATCACACGTCGACTTCGTAAGTACTTGACTGTACCCAGAAGCCTTCCATTACTGAATTAAAAATTTAATTAGTCCGATACCAAAGCATAGAAAGTTGCTTGCAAGCCACTGAGGTAATCTTAGATCTAAGGGACATTTATACTTATATCCCATTAGAGACATTCTCAACAGTAGGTTGCTCTGGAGTTGGTTAAGTTTAGTATGATGTATCCCTACATCTCATCTATATGCCATACCAGTATCTCTATACTTCTTGGTTAAGAGGACAACCAACCTATATGGCATATAATGACTTATACTCGATAGACGTTGTCATCCTAATTAACAGTCTATCATTTGGTCATGAACAATTTTAAGGACTAATCGATAAATTCTCTCTTTATCGAACCTAAATAGTCCTAAGGACTTGATCACAACAATAGAGTTCGTTAGAAGATGAAAACTTGGGATAAAAAATATCAAAAATATATTTTATTAATTAATAAATTAATTATAATTATAATGTAGCTCAACCATCAATAGATTGATGATTGACTTTGGAACACATTTTCTAATAATTCTCACTTATCCTAAAGCCACTCGGCACAGTATCTAATATCCATCTTCGACTTGTGGTTGTCCAACTTCTTTACTATCAGGGCTTTAGTGAAGGGGTCAATCAAATTTTTCTTTTCATTGATCTTTTGAAGATCGACGTCACCTCGATCCACGATCTTCTAGATCAGGTGAAAGCGGCGTAGTATATGCTTCATCTACTAGTGTGCCTTTAGTTCCTTCGCTTGAGCAATGGCACTAGTGCTGTCATAGTAGAGCGGGATCGGGCCATCAAGAGGGGGTGCTACTCTGAGCTCGATGATGAACCTTCTCATCCACACAGCCTTCTTCATGGCATCTGATACTGCGATGTACTCTGCTTCGCAAATAAAGTATACCCCAGTATGCTGCTTGAAACTCTTCCAGTAGATAGTTTTATCATTTAAAGTAAAGATATATCCCAACATGCTTCTACTGTCATCATTGTCAAATTGAAAGCTGGAGTGTATAATCCCAATAAGTTTCAGATCTGACTCGTCATACACCAACTATTGATCCTTAGTATTTCTTAAATACTTAAGAATGGCTTTAACCACTTTTCAGTAGTTTTTTCTAGGGTCAGACTGGTATCTACTCACTACTCATAGTGAGTATGCCACGTCTGGTCTCATACACATCATGGCGTATATGATAGATCCCATTGTCAAAGTATATGGTACTATATTCATATGCTCTCTTTCTTCAGGAGTTGTCGGACAATCCTTCTTAGAAAGAAAAATTTCATAGCTTATTGAGAGATAGCTCTTTTAAAAATTTTTCATACTGAATCTCTTTGGCACAATATCTATGTACATGGACTGGGATAATCCAAGCATCCTTTTAGATCTATTCCTATAGTTCTTCATCCCTAGGATGTAGGATACTTCACCTAAGTCCTTTATGGAGAACTAAAATGATAACCAAACTTTTATTCCCTGTAGTGTAGGATTGTCATTTTCGATTAAGAGAATGTCATCCATATATAAGATAAGAAATACCACTGCTGGACCATTTGCCCATTTATAAATGCAGGGCTCTTCTCCGTTCTTAATGAAGCCATACTTTTGATCATCTTATAAAAATGTATGTTCCAACTCCAAGATGCCTACTTCAATCCATAAATGGATCTTTGAAGCTTGCATAACTTAAACTCATCTATGAAAGTGAATCCCTCAGGTTGTATCATATACACCTCTTCAATCAGCTCTCCATTTAGGAAAGCTATCTTCACATCCATCTATCAGATCTCATAATCCAGATGGATAGCTATTATAAGCATTATTCGAATAGATTTAAGCATTACCATAGGAAAGAATGTCTCATCATTGTCAATACCATAACAACAATATCTCTTGGTAACCAGATGGGCTTTATAAGTCTTCATCTTTTCATCTGCACCTCTCTTTCTTTTTAAGATCCACTTACACTCAATGGGTTTAATCCCTTTGGATGGATCGACCAATATCCATACATCATTGACCTTCATGGACTCCATTTCGGACTTCATGGTCTCGAGCCATTTCTCAGAATCAAATCTCCGCAATTCATCCATATAGGTGATCAGATCCTCATCATTCTCATCGAGTTTGATGGGATCACCGTCCTAGACCAAGAAATCATAGTATCAATCTGGCTGATGTGGTACTTTATCAGATCACCTTAATGGTGTAGGTACATTAAGCTCCGAATTTGATCTAATCAAATTTGACTCAGGTTCAGCTACAGGTGTTAGTCTTTCTACCTATTGAACTTCATCAAGTTCAATCTTAGAGGCAACAGTTTCTTCACCAAGGAATACTTTTTCTAAAAAGATTGTCTTATGGCTGATGAACACCTTTTATTCTTCAGCATGGTCAAAATAGTAACCCTTACTATCTTTGAAATATTCTATAAATACACACTTATCAGATCAGGATCCAAGCTTATCTGTATGTAAATATTTGATAAAGGCCAGACATCTCTAAACCCATAGGTGAGAGAGTGTAGGCCTACATCCAGTCTATATCTCATATGGAGTCTTTACGATAGATTTACTCGATACATTATTCAATATATAACATGCAGTCTCAAGAGCACAATCCCAAAATAAAATAGACATACTAGCAAAACCTATCATAGATCGAACCAGGTCTAACAAGGTTCAATTTCTTCTTTTCGATACACCATTATGCAGTTGTGTTCTTGGAAGAGTCCAATGTAAGAGAATCTCATTCTCTCCTAGATATATCAAGAACTCACTGGATAAATATTCACCTCCTCGATCCAATCGAAGAGTTTTAATACTCTTTCCAGATTGTTTTTCTACTTTACTTCAAAATCTTTCGAATATTTTAAATGAATCTAACTTTTATTTCATCAGATAGATATATCCATATCTGGATAAATCATCTATGAAAGTGATGAAGTAGAAATATCCATCTCTGGTATATATGCTCATTGATCCACATACATCAATATGCACTAGACCTAAGAGCTTAGTGGCTCTCTCATCTTTTTTAGTAAAAGGTGACTTAGTAATTTTTTCAAAAAGATAGGACTCACAGATTGAAAGTGATTCACAATCACTAACTTCAAAAATTTTCTCTTAGATCAACCTATTTATCCTGTTCTTGTTAATGTGACATAGCCTACAGTGCCATAAGTAGATATCAGAGACATTATCTAATCTAGGATATTTTTTAGAAGTATATATTACACTCACAGGCTATGATAAAATGTAAATACCATTTCTTTGTTGTCCTTGCATTATTGCAACATCGTTCATAATGATATCATAATAATCTCCCTTTATAGATAAATGATAACCATCTTTGGCCAAAAGGCTAACATAGATTATATTTATCAGAAAGGAAGGACAATAATGACATTCATTTAAAGAAATAATATTAGTATTAAAAATAACTTGAACTATTTTCATAGCTAGAACTGAAACAGACCTTTCATCTCTAACATTTAGGAATCACTCATTATTTTCAAATCTTCTACTAATTTGAAGTTCTTGCAATAAATTACAAATATGGACTGGACTTTTGGTATCTAATACCTAAATAAAAGTATCACAAATAGAAAAATTATAAGATATTATCATATAACATTCTTGATCAGCAACTACTTGCTCATCTCTTTTTTCAGCCCGTTGGGGTCATGGGAATCAAGATACTAAGGACAGTTCCTCTTCCAATGCCTTTACTTTTTACAGTAGAAGTATTCTATCTAATCTAGATTATTCTTAGATCTTATATTTAAATTGGACATAGAGGTCCCAACACGAACCACTTCGTGCTGCTGAATAATATCAATTTTTGATACTTATTATCGAAGTTGGATCCCATAAGTTTATCACTGTCTAACAGTGAATGGAACAACTATGATTCGGATTTAACTGCATAAAGAAGAACTAGAAGCCTAATTAGTAATTGATTCATTAAATATAAAGATTTAAACTTTAATCAAAAGGTTCTTCCACTATTTTATTTGAACTGATAGCCTTTACCTCCAATTCGAGGAATTATCCTAATTTCTTAGCTGATATTAGAATCCACATAGACTACACACATGCCCAACTATGGTTGGTCAACCTATGTACATCTAAGGATAGGTTCATAATCAATTATATTTTCAAATAATTTTTAGTAATTTAATTTTGCCTCAGGTATCTTTTCAGTATGCTAGGGCCTCTACTGAAAGTTTCGGTTAGGTCCAACTATTAACATGATCATATTTGGTCCATCTAACTAATGAATAATTAAGCCCAACTATGGTTGATCAATCTAATCACCATTTAGAGAGACGCAGTCAAGAAATCATATTATGAATGATAATTTCATTAGTGGATAAGCACCAGACCTCTGGGCCTTCAATGATTATCAAACTAATGGACCCATTATCATCCACCTAATAGGAGGCTATGATCTAGTTTTCACCATAAGTATTTTATTTTAAGAACCTAATAATTTTAAAAAAATTTAATTTAAGGAAGAAAGAAGGTCAGATGAACCAGCTTATCATGATCCTTCTACTGGCTTCATCAAGTCAACTTAAGAAAGATCATTAATAGGTTGGTCAAGGAGCACCTAAATCAGTCACACTGATTTACCTAACTGACATGGATCAGCTCGAATAGTCAAGTGATCCGATCAAAATATAATTTCACTGAGAGGCCACGTAAGTTCGATCAGTGAGAGGATCTACCAAAGCTTGCCTTGGATACTATCAAAAATGGTCAGGTAAGCGGGCTGTCAATTAAAGACCATCGGTCTGGTTTACCTTAGATAGCAACTAGTTTAATTAGTCTCAATTAGATCAATCTAATAGTTCATGCTAAATCACATAGCCAAGAATCAAGTCCATCTTGGGTCTCATTAAAGACATGAACTTGACCAACTACAACTATTATAATTGATCTAGAGAATCCTTGATCTAATCTAAGACAATAATTGACTAGATTTAGTTAATTTTTTAATTAAATTTATTTTTTAATCTAATCTTAGGTCTAATCCAATTAATGGACCTAATCTCCACTAATCCATTTAACTCAATGTGTTATGATTTGTGTCTTAGGATCTTCAATTCATAATCCTAGATCATAATCAAACAACTTCTTAATTCTTAATTAAGTTTTGGGCGGAGGGTTGAGATTCAACTTTTTGAAAATAATTTTTATATTTATAAAATATTTTTATAACATGGTTCTACTAACCAAGTTGCATGTTTGATTCATAATCAATATGCAAGTAAGATAAGCATGAAACTACTTTAAATCTAATCTAAATAGGTTCATGTAATTGAAATAATTTCAATTTCAATCAATCATAAATTATCTTAGATCAAATCTAATATATTTATGATGATTAAAATTAGATTAAAATATTTTTAATTAGATCATAAAATTTTTTAGATCTAATCTAAAATTTTATGATCAATGTTTTAGATCAACACGTACTAGAACAACCTCTCCACTATAAGGGATAAACCTTACAGCAGGACAACCTTATAATCAGTCCCTGCAATCTAAAATTTTTATTTTTAAATTTAAAAATTTTTAAATTTAATAAATTATAAATAAAATTAAATTATATCTAATAAATTTATGATAAAAAATAGATCTACATGAACTAGAACAACCTCTCCACTGTAAGAGATAAACCTTATAGCAGGATAAACTTATAATCAGTTCGTGTAATCAAAATTTTTAATTTTAGATTTAATAATTAGATTATAAATTAGATCTAATCTAAAAAATAATCTAAATATGTATATATAATTATATAATAATCAACCTAGACTCTGATACCAATTGAAGGAACCAGATCTAGGATTTTAAGGCTAGATCTTGAAACTTTTCAAGATCGAATAGTGAAAAACTAAAATAAATTAAAATTTATTTATAAAAAGTAAAAAATTTTTAGATCTAAGATTTTATTATATGATTATGGTATGAGATTAAATTAAAAACTAAAAATATAAAAAAAGAATAACATATTGATCATATCAACATGCATCTACACTACATCTAATGCAGGTATGAAAAATAGATCAGATCTATATTACCTATACAAGTTAGACATTCTAAGTTATTGATCCAGACTTGAAGATGATGCTCTAAGTCACACATATATCTAGTCTCTAAGAGATGCCCACACGAGTCCATGAATTTCGATCAGAAGTCCTACGCAGAAAATCAACACAGTATGCTAGTACTGTGCTGATCCTTCTTCGATAGTTGATCCGATGTATTCTTCTTCTAGATTTGGACTTCTCCAAAGAATAAAAGAAAGAGAAGAGATTTTATATCCGAGACACTCTCAAAAAAATCTTAAAAAAGAAGGATAAAAGAAGAACAAAGCAATCCTAGAAGAAGACCCTCTTCTTCTTCTCTATTCTCTCACCTAGACACCCAAATTAATATCTATGAAAACCCAATGCCTAAGAGATCTCTCACCTTGGTATTCACATGCCCAAAAGCACTCTCCAAGGTCTAGAACATGTCCAAAAATTAATCCAAAATTAATCCTATATAATGAGTTATAGAGGAATTTTTGTTGGATTAAATTCTTAGACTAGGAAAGAACAAATATGGCAACTAGTTGGGGCACCCAACACTTGGACGCCCCCTCCTTTCTTTTTGGTGTGGACCACCAAAGAAAAGCACACAAAATTTCTTCTTTTCCACCAAATAAATCAAAGAGAAAATAGAGAGAATGGTTGGCATGCATGGGAGGAGTTTTAGTTTCCTAAAATCCTATCTAAAGGAAAATTCAAATCAAATTCAAACTTCCTTCTTTGACTAGGTCCACAACTAATTGCCATATGAGAAAGAGAAAAGATGAGTGGGCATGCATGAAGACCAGGGAGAGAAGATTTGTTGCCAAAAATAAAGGGAGAGTGGGCATGGGGAGGCATGGGATATAGGTGGCACAAGATGGATCCTAGTCTTACTAGGATTCAATATTTGACTTGGTCAAATATGGTTTCTCAAACCAAATTAATTCAACCTAATTAAGTTAGGCCCTAATCTAATTAAAAACTTAATTAAATTATATTTAATTTAATTTAATTTTGATTTAATTTTTTAATCAAATTAAAAAATTGGGTTGATCCAAGTCCTAGTTGAACTAGGACTAGTTGTTCCTTGCACTTGGCTTATCTAATAAACCAATTGAACTTGATCCAATCAAGTCCAAACTAAATCTAATTAAATTATATTTAATTAAACTTAATCTTAGCCTTTTGACTTAATCAAATTAAGCTAATTAGCAATCAAATTGCTAATCGATCCTCCTACAATATTTGCACTAGGTTAAACATCAATTGTATTGATCATTTAACCATAGAATGATTCTCAAGCATTAATCAACCATCCAATCAGATCATGAACTCTAATTTATGTAACCCTATAGGTCCGAACCTAAGCTGATAGTATAGGAATAAATTTTTGTATTGATCAAAGTGACTATCTAGTAATGTACTCGACAGCCAGATAGGTCGAATGTATGAACAACATCCTTAGAATCCATGTGGATATAGTTTTCATATAATTCATCTTCTTGACCAAAATGCTTGTAGGACACCTTAGAGTTAAACTGTCAACTCTGATCAAGCTGTCAATATTGTATTTTGAAATACCAAATCCATCTCATGGATTATTCTGGCTAAGATTTTGCTATATTGAAATACAGTGATACATTCTTCTCTAACTCTTGAAGTGGTTAATTCCATCTTGATCACACACCGACTTTGCAAGTACTTAACTATATCTAGAAGCCTTCTGTTACTAAATTAAAAATTTAGTTAGTCTGATACCAAAGCATAGTGAGTTGCTTGCAAGCCACTAAGGTGATCTCAGGTCTAAGGGACATTTATACCTATATCCCATCAGAAACATTCTCAACAGCATAATGCTTTGGAGTTGGTCACGTTCAGTGATGATGTATCCCTACATCTCACTTATATGCCATACTAGTATCTCTATACTCCGTTAAGAGGACAATCAACCTATATGGCATACAATGATCTAAGCTCGATAGATGTTGTCATCCTAATTAACAGCCTATTATTTGATCATGAACAGTTTTAAGGACTAATCGATAAATCCTCTCTTTATCGAGCCTAAATAGTTCTAAGAACTTCATCACAATAATGAAATTCGTTAGAAGATGAAAACTTATGATGAAAAATATTTAAAATATATTTTATTAATTAATAAATTAATTATAATTATAATATAGCTCAACCATCAATAGACTGATAATTGGCTTTGAGACATAATTTTCAACACAAGATTGGCACCAAACTACTATAAACATTGCTTGTTTGTAGTGTGTTGATTTACTCTCATTCATCATTACTTTAGTCTCTTGCATTCTTACTTTTTATTTCTCTACTTTGCTCACAACAGCCATTGCACATTGCTTCTTTATTTTTTATAGTCTTTGTGGTTCATAATTCACTTAAAAATTTAAAAACTCAATTCACCCCCCTCTTGGGTTGCATAACTGGATAATAAGTGGTATCAGAACTCGGTGCTCTAGTTCTTTCTTGATTTAACCATTAAGAGCCAAAGATCTATGATAACTTAAGTTGGTGCTTCACTAGCCAAGGGGTGATCCACAAATCGACCTCAACTTTTCAATGGATCGAACTATACCTATTGAAAAGCTTAGATAAAAATTTTTATTCAAGCACTCAACTATGATATATGGAATATCATAGTAAATGGACCATGCATATTCATTAAATTGATTAATAGTATGAAATCAACCAAAAAGAATTGGGATGAGATTGATAAGAAAATGGCTCAGCTTAATACTAAAATCATGAATATTTTGTATTATATATTAGATGCAAATGAATTTAATCGTATTTCAATATGCATGTCAGCTAAAGAAATATGAGATAGGTTAGAAGTAACACATGAAGGCACCAATCAAGTCAAAGAGTTAAAAATTAATATACTTGCACATAAATATGAACTCTTTAAAGTAGAGCATGGTGAATTAATAACTAAAATATTTATTTGCTTTTCGAATATTATAAATGATCTTAAGAGTCTTGGTAAGTCTTATTCTAATAGCGATCTTATAAGAAAGATTCTTAGATCTCTACTAAGAACATGGGAAGCCAAGACACCACAATTCAAGAAGTGTAAAATTTGAATATCTTACCTTTGGAAGAGCTTCTAGGATTACTCATGGCACATGACCTAAGCATGAAACAACATCATGAAGAAGAAGTCAAGAAGAAGAAAACAATCGCCCTCAAATCCACTACTCAATAAGAGGAGAAATCCAATCAAACTAAAAATGATGAATAAGATGAAGAATTGGCCCTCATCACTAGAAAATTCAAGAGATTTTTGAAGAAAAGAAAATAAGAAATGAGGAAAAGACCACAAACAAAAGAGGAGAACAACAAGGAGAAGGATAAAGAGCAGCCTTTATATGCTACGAATTTAAGAAGTCCGAGCACTTTAGATCCAAATGTCCACAACTAAAGAAGGCCCCTAAGAAATTCAAGAAAAAAACTATGGTGGCTACATAAAGTAACAGCGATGACTCGAGCTCTAAAGAAGAATCTCATAAAGAAGCCAACTTGTGCCTTATAACACATGAAAATAAGATAATTGTTGAAACTTCAAATGACTTTACTTTTGAAGAACTCAAAGAAGCCTTTTATGACTTAGTAGATGAGCTAAAGAAGTTAGGACTAAAGAATAAAGAACCCAAGTCAAAGAATCAATCCTTATTAAAAGAAAATGAGACTATTTCAAATGAAAAACTATCTTAACTCAAGAAAATCTGAACTTAAAAAATGAGATAGCCAAACTAAAACCAATGATAGAAAAATTCACTCTAAGCTCAAATAAACTTCAAATGATTTTTGAAAATAAAAAAGCAGTATATGATAAAGTCGGTCTTGGGTATAATCCTCTAAAGAAGTAAAAACTTTTAAAAAATATTTTTGTAAACTCATTAAGTAATTAGCTTTCAAATGTTACTTGCTTCAAACATGGAAAAGTAGGATACAAATCTTATACATGCTTTTCTAGTAAATTTGAAAGTTCAGATGTAAAAAAAATATGAGTTCCAAAAGAAACCATTGTGACTAACCAAAAAGAATCCAAGAAAATTTGGGTACCTAAAGTTAAGACTTAATTTTATGTGTAGGTGTGTTTTTCATTCTAAGAAATAAATTAAAAATAATATCTTGATAGCAGATGCTCAAGATACATGATTAGTGATGAATCTCAATCCATCACACTTGATGCAAAGAATGTAGGGATGGTCACCTTTAGAGACAATGGCAAAGTAAAGATCATTAGTATAGGTAACATTGGTATCACTTTCTCTAAATATATTAAAAATATTTTATTAGTAGATGATTTTAAACATAATCTTTTAAGCATTAGTCAATTTTGTGGCAAAGGTTATAAAATTATTTTTGAATCTTCATTATGCATTATAACTAGTCCCAATGATAATGGCATTAAATATGTTGGGCATAGGCATGGTAATATTTATATTGTTGATTTGAATGATCTTTTCATGATAAACATGTAATGTCTAGTTGCCATGAATGCCAAAATTAATAAGATTAGTTGACTTTGGCACCGTAGACTTGCACACATAAACATACATTCTCTTTCAAAACTTATTAAAAAAAAGTTAGTTATCGGCTTACCTAAATTAATTTTTGAAAAAAATAAGATTTGGGGTGCATGCCAACTAGGTAAGCAAACTAGAGTTTCATTCAAATCTAAAAATATGTTTCAACTTCTAGGCCATTGGAATTATTATACATGGATTTGTTTGAACCTACAAGAACTACTAGCTTAGTTGGCAAATGATATGGTTTTATAATTATCGATGATTTCTCATGTTTTATATGGATTTTTTTTTGGCACATAAGGATGAAATATTTCATGTTTTCTCGAAGTTCTATCAAAAGGTTACAAATGAAAAAGAATTTTCAATTCAAAATATTCAAAGTCATCATAGAATCGAATTAGAAAATCAAGATTTTGAAAAATTTTATGATGAAAAAGGCATAAATCATAATTTTTCAGTACCTAAGATACCTCAACAAAATGGGATAGTAGAAAAAAAAATAAAACTCCTAAAGAAATGGCCTGTACCATGCTATATGAAAGCAACCTTCCAAGATACTTTTAGGTGGAAGCAATTAATATGGTATGTCACATTTTAAACTGTGCCCTAATTAGACTCATTTAAAAAAAACACCTTATGAACTTTGGAAAGAAAAAAACCAAACATTGCATACTTTCATGTTTTTGGTTGTCGATGCTTTATTTTGAATAATGGTAAAGAAAGATTAGAAAATTTTGATGCAAAATCCAATAAAACTATCTTTCTTGACTATTCCTCTTCTAGTAAATCTTTTAGAGTTTTTAACAAAAGAACTTTAGTAGTAGAGAAATCAATACATGTAGTCTTTGATGAGACTAATGATCTTCCATCAAGGAAGAGAGAAGGTTTTGATGATATAAGTCCTCCTATATAAGAAATGAATGAGCTCACCTTAAAGGACTCAACAATCTAAAATAAAAAAATAGCACGAAGACAAACATGAGGATGAAGGTGAAGAACAACAAGATGTGCAAGAACAACCTCAAGGTACCAATGATCTTCTTAAAGAATGGAGGTATAATCACAATCACCTTAAGAAGCTAATTATTGGTGATCCTACATATGGGGTAAGAACTCATTCTTCACTTAGAGATGTATATAATCATTTTGCATTTGTTTTATATTTTGAACCTAAAACTATAGATGAAGTCGAAAAAGATTATAGTTGGATTAATGCAATGCAAGAAGAGCTTAATCAATTTGAAAAAAATAATGTATGGATATTAGTATCAAGACCTAAAAATGATCTCATAAGTGGTACTAAATGGATATATAGAAATAAATTAGATAAAAATAAAAATATAATTAGGAATAAGGTAAGATTAATACCAAAGGGATATAACCAAGAAGAGAAAATTGATTTTGATGAAACCCTTACACCAATTGCTAGATTAGAAACCATTAAACTTTTGCTTGCATATGCTTGCTTTATTAATTTTAAGTTATTTCAAATGGATGTTAAAAGTACTTTTCTAAGTAGATATATTACTAAAAAAGTATATGTAAAACAACCTCCCAATTTTGAAAATCATGTCTTTCCTAATTATGTTTTTAAATTAAACAAAGCATTATATGGTTTAAAACAAACTCCTAAAGTTGGTATAAAAGATTAAATAAGTTTTTACTTAATAATGATTTTTCAATAGAAAATGTTAATACTACTATTTTCATTAAAAAAAATCATGATGATATTTTAGTAATATAAATATATGTCGATGATATCATATTTGGGTCTACTAATCCAACTTTATGTCAAGATTTTGTTAAGCTCATATAGAAGAAGTTCGAGATGAGTATGATGGGTGAACTTATATTCTTTCTTGAACTTCAAATCAAACAAACGAAGAAAAAAATCTCTATCAACCAAAGTAAGTATACAATAGAGTTACAAAAAAAATTTAGGATGGAAAACTCCAAAACAACTGGTACCCTCGTGAGCCCATCATGCAAGCTTGACAAGGATGAAGGAGGTAAAAGTATTGATTTAAAACTTTCTAAAGGCATGATTGGCTCCTTATTATATCTCACTGCTAGTAGACCTAATATCAGGTTTAATGTTTGTTTATGTACTCGTTTTCAATCTAATCCTAAAGAATCACAACTAAATATTGTTCAAAAATTCTTAAAATACCTAAAAGAAACTCAAAACTTAGGATTATGGTTTTCTAAGAATTTATCAATTGACTTAATAGGATATTCAGATGCAGACTTCGCATAATATAGATTAGACAGAAAAAGCACTAGTAGAACTTGCCAATTTTTAGGAGTTAACTTAATCTCATGGTTTAGCAAGAAGCAAAATTTGATGGTATTGTCTATGATCGAGGCCGAATACATTACAGTTGGAAGTTACTATGCACAGATGCTGTAGATTAAGCAACAACTTGAGGACTTTGGCATCAAACTGAATAAAACTTTCATAAGATGTGATAACACTAGTACCATAAACCTAACTAAGAATCCTATACAACATTCAAGATTTAAATATATAGAGATAAGACATCATTTTATAAAAGAATATGTTCAAAATAATGATGTGATACTTGAGTATGTTTGTACTGAAAAATAATTGACTGATATTTTAACTAAGACTTTAAGTGAGGATAGATTTTATAAGATTAGAAGAGAACTAAGAATCCTTGATCTTTCAGCTTAATTATCATTTTGATTCCAAGTTCTACCTGTCTAAATTATCTTGAATTAATCTTTGAGCTTACTTCTCTTTTTCTATCTTAAAAAGCTCAAATTTACTCTTCCCCACTAGTAAATCTTATAATACCAATTTTTCTCCTTAAATTCCTAAACTTTTCTCTAGATTATTCATTTTCTTTGCCATGGGATGACCCCAGGGTCGAGCCATGAGTTGACCTTAGGGAAGACCCTAGAGCAATCTTGTCTTTTTTCTTAAAAATCTTTGATTATTTTTTTATTTGGAAAAAGGACCTTCTTCTGGCCAAAAGGGCTGACCCCCTCATCACTGTTCCTTTCTTTCTCCTATGTCGAGCCTTCCTTTTCCACCATCAATGGCAAAAACCACCAAAAATCTTCCATTCTCTTTTGATTTTCCATCAAAATCGATATTAGAGAGCCCAATCCCTCACTCCTTCTCTCTTCTTTGGACAAAATTTAGATCTCTGAAAACCCTAGCAACCTAAACCCTATTCTTCCCACCATCGGCCATTCTTCCTCAAATCCTCTTCCTTCCTCTCAAAATCCCTTTCTTTCTTCCTCTTCCTAAGTTCCTTGGTCAGATTCAAGCCTTCCATTGTTCCAAATGGCTCCAAGGATGAAGCTCTCTTAAAGAAGAAGGTCAACCCATGGCTTGGAAGAAGAGGAAAGAAGAAAAAGAACAACTCCTACTTCATCACCAACTTCGGCTCCTATGCAAGTTCCTGCTCCAACTCCATCACCCTCCCCCATCAGCCTTAGTAAGGTACCTCTTTCTGAAAGAAAAGTAGAATCAAGAAAGAACATTGAATTTTGATTTTTTTGAAAAAGAGGGCTTTTCTATTGGATCAAAAATTCAAAAGCAAGGTTAGGGATTTTACCGTTAACTAAAAAAGATCACCTATGTTGGTCTTGTGAGAGAGTTTTATTTGAATTTAGGATACCAAAATAGAATTGTCAAATCTGTAGTTAAAAATATGAAAATTGTGTTAGACTTAGCTCATTTGCGACTCTGAGATGGAGCTTCCAAATAAAGAAGATGCATTTTGGGCTATTTTAGAGAGTGGCTATGTAGGAGACCTTAGTAAGCTACATGCCAAACTCTTATCAGTTGAAATGAGGCTCCTACATTACATGGTTATAAAATTATTTTTTTTCCAAGAGGAGAAAGACATGATTTTCTATCAGGCAGAGATATTTATATGATGTATCTTATTATTTTTGAGATCCCCCTAAACCTCCCTATTTTGATGATTAAGGCTACGCATGAGACCTTAAATAGGTCTAAGGCTTATATACCTTATGGTATTGCTCTCACGCTTGTATTTAGGAGGTTTGGTGTGAGTTTTAAGGAGGCTACTAGTAGATTGGCCTATACTAATACTATTAATTGCCATACTCTACATCAGATGGGTTTAACAAAAGGTGATGGTGGTTGGTCTAAGGGAATTGAGGAGGAAGATGAGGATAGAGTTAAGGGAGAGGGACCTTCATCTTCATCCCATGATCATAGAGCTTCACTTGATATTTAGTTTACTTCTGATCATGAGGCTGGACCTTCAGAGGCAGTTGGAGGCACTCCATCTAAACCATGGTCTGAACATCAACAGTGTCATTCCACCTTTAGATTTGCTGATGATCAGCTTCAGACTCTTACAGAGGAGGTTGTCAGGATCATCATGTCAACTTAAGAGACTACTAAGGGAGAGAGCTCACACTCAGCACCTTCTTCTGATCACTTTGTAGTTCCTCACATTACCACTATGATCTCCAGCATCGGTGTGACACTTGAGCACTTGGTTTAAACAATTTCTAATCTCAATCTAGAGTTTCAGCTTTGGAGAGAGAGGTTAGGAGTCTTTCACTTCCTACTGGCCAAGATTTGGGAGATCCCACTCTGATTTTAGATTTGTCAGCTTAAGCTACAAGGCTTTATGGTTTTATGGAGTCAGGGATCACAACTATAAGAGAGGAGATCAAAGGTTCTGGAGAGGCTGTTGCTGTTGCGATTCATTCTTTGATGTAGTCCTTTTCAAGAGCTTTGAGGTAGCTTGATTCAATCCGACTCATCCTTTTGACCCAGTCTTCCTAGGCTATTGGGCCCTCTTGTCCACCTGCTCATGTCAGTACTTCTACTCGAGGTCATGACAGACATAGTCGGAGTCGGGTCGTGGCTTTACTTTTGATACTTCACATCATATCATCAACTCTTCTTTTGATTTTGACTCTGGTGGATCCAGTCATCTCCTCTACTAGATCTTGATTAGTTAGCCTCATGTACTTAGGATATAGATTAAGGCCTATGTATTTTGAGTTGATTCATGGATGTTGTATTTTTTGGTTGTCCATGATTTATATATTTTGATGGCCTATGACTTATGATACTTTGGTATTTTGGATGGGTAATGTATTTTGACTACTTGTTCTTAGCACTCTTAAGTTATATTTTGGACTGTAGTTTCTATTTATAAGAATATTGTTTGGCTTATGAATCATATCCTTTAAGCAATTAAAATGTCTTGGATGTTTATGGCTTGTAAATTGGTTTACAAATGCTGTGTGTTTTTATGATGAACTTTTACTTTAGTAGCAGAATATAGGAAATTAATTGAGGGGGAGTCTTTTCCTTTTTAAGAGAAACTCCTTAAGATAATATTTGATGATGTCAAAAAGGGGGAGTAGTATAATGTTGGTAATAAGCAAATTATTTAAAATACAAATTTCAAAGCAAATTATTCAGAATGTAAAACTTCAAATTTGTCTTGCTTGTCTTGGTAAACTTCAAAATTTTGCTCAATATAATGGCTCAAGCATTTTTGTCTCACTTGTCACTTGTCTTGGTAAATTTCAAAAGTTTGCTCAATATAATGGCTTAAGCAACCTTGTCTTATATGTCTTAAAAATTCCTTCATAAAACTAATGACTTGCAAACTTCTCTTCTAAAAAGGGCTAAAAGATTAAATCAAATTATTTGCATCAAAATTGAATACTCTTTTGTATTTTAAATTCTGAAATCCATAATGGCATTCTTTTTACTCTAAATGCTTCATATATATCTTATTTTTGCTTATACTCAAATATTTTGTCATTATCAAAAAGAGAGAGATTATTACTCCTAGAATTAATTTTGATGACTATAAAATATTTGAGGAGAGTACTAGTGACTTTTGGCTTGGAAAAAGAATAGTTGTACATTTCAGGTTTTACAAGAATTTTCAAGTTATTAAAGAAAGATGAAGGGCAAAATTATAATTTTATCAAGTTGGAGATCAAGAAAATATTTTTCAAAAGTCTCAAGAGCAATTAGAGAAGAGTTCAGATCTTTTGGAGATAATTTTATAATTTTTAGAAGTCAAAATTGCAAGAAAATCAAATTTGAGCAAAAAAATCGATCCCTACTGAAATGGGCTGACTGGCACACTATTTTCTGGCCGGCATGCCAAAATGGTCGACCTCTTCTGTTGTGCAAGCTAGAATACAGAAACTTAGCTTTTCTATTTCTACCATAGAGGTCAAACCCAGGGTCGACCCTTGGTTGGGGTCGAACCTAGGTTCGACCCCTGGTTGGGGTCGACCCCTGTGCTAGGGGATGACCCTAAGGTCAACCCCTATGACGAAAAATTTCAGTAATGGCTAGTTTTTTAGTCCATTTCGACTACATTTAATGCTCATTAATAGCTCTCCAATGGCTACAAATGGGCACTGTTCACTCTCCAAGATTCAATGAAGATATAAAAGCATTCAAATAGAGAAAAAACTCTAGAAAAATCAAGCAAATATTCAGCCTTTGTAAAAAACTCCCTTCCAAGCAAAAAAGCATTTAATTCAAGCTCAACCATCTCTCCGAAGCTCATTCAAGCCTTCATTCACTCTGAGAGAAATATGAAAAGCTTCTTTTCTTCTTGTGTAAAGTGTATTTAAAGTACTATTGTGCTCATTAAAGGGGTTAATCTTATATTTCATTATCATTATACTTGTACTCTATTTTTATTGCTTTGTTTTAAGTTTTGGAGATTTTAAAACTTGGGAAGGTTGATCCGAACCTTGAATCAGAGTGTATTTGATTGTCTTGTACCTAGAAAATAAGTGTTCTAGCTTGGGATAGCTAGGATAAAAGGTTATCGATATTGTAGTCATTTTGAATATAATTAGTGGATTTAAATTTTCAAGTAAAAGCTTGGAAAATGGATGTAGGTGTAAGGTTGGCACGAAGCCACTATAAACCTTACTTATTTATGGTGTGTTGATTTGCTCTCATTCATCATTACTTTATTCTCTTGCATTCTTGCTTTTTATTTCTCTACTTTGCTCACAATAGCCACTGCACTTTGCTTCTTTATTTTTTTATAGTCTTTATGGTTCATAATTCACTTAAAATTTTAAAAATCTAATTCACCCCCTCTTCTTGGGTTGCATAGCTGGACAACATTAACTTTTCTTCTTAGTTTTGCTTATTTTCCTTCCTAGAATATGTCTTCTAATGGTAATAAGATGAGGGGGAAAAAGTCCTGGATGATCAAGTTCCTCGATCTACCCAATCCCAAATCGATCTTGAGGTGACAACCCCACCTTAAGCAACCACCAAGGTCAGTACATTAGGTTGGGAGGATCCGGAGTCTCCGGTAAGGGGATTCTTGGATTACTTTGGTCCTAGTACCAAGCAGTCTATTATGATCTGACCTTGATCTTCAGGGACTTAGGGATAAATATTGCATTCCTAAAGACTTCCAACTCATAGCCCCAGTTCGGGATGATCAGGTTACTGAACCTCCAAAAGGCTATGTTGCACTTTTACAATGAGACATTTTGATCTAGACTTCAGTTTCCCTTACATCCTTTCTTTAGCAATGTTTTGAATTTCTATAGGCTTCATCCAACCTAAGGAACATCCAACGCCATTAGGATGATTATAGTTTTTATCATTTGCTATCAATTTGCTACCATAGAACATTGGATTTCTCTCTTTAAGGCTTTGTTCATCCTAAAGAAACATCCTCATGAAAAAGACCAACGGTACTTCTCACCTCGGCCTAATTATAAATTTGATACTTCTCTTCCTTCTTCAATCTATGATTACAAGAGTCATTTCTTTTTTGTTTCGTCCAATATACCTTGGGGTTTCAATTGTAGTTGGCGTAAGCTCGAGCTTAGATGGAACTCTAATAATGAGATCTTACCTAGGGACAAAGAGGCTTTCATGGAACTGCTGGGCATCAAGATACCTAAGCTAAGCCAACTGGTGACTGACCAGTCTTTATTAGATACCGGTGTCAGCTAGTTTTCTCTTCAAGATAAGTCCAATAACAAATTCTGATTCTTCATTCTTCTTCCCCATATATATATATATATATATATATATATATATATATATATATATACATTTTTTTTGTTGCAAAAATCATGAGATTCAATTCCAAAAGCAGGCTGAAAGAGATGAAGAAGAGGAAGCAAGATTCTGCTGATCAGCCCGCTACAAAAAGGAGCAAAGAAACTACTGCAAGCTGATAAATACCCTAAAATTATTAAAAAAGAGCATTAAAATATATATTAATTGATATTTATTTTAATAATTGATATTTTTTATTGATGTTTTGCAGAACAAAAGCTTACTAATGCAAAGAGCTCGGTTTATGGGTTAAAACAAATCAAATTTAATGCAAATTAGATCTTAAATGGAAAAAAAATGAAAGCCAAAAGTTTTAAAAATAATAATAATAATAAATAAAAGTTGGATTCTCATTATTCTTATCGAGTTCGATAGGATCACCGTCTCTGACTAAAAAATCATAGTATCTATCTGGCTGATATGGTATTCTACCAGATCGCCTTAAAGATGTAGGTATATTAGGCTTCAAGTTTAATCTAATCAAATCCGGTTCAAGTTTAGTTATTTATGTCGGTTTTTCTACCTATCAAGCTTCATCAAGCTCGACCTTAGAAGCATTAGTTTTTTCACCAAAGAATTTCTTTTCTAAAAAGATTGCCTTAATGCTAATGAACATCTTTTGTTCATCAGCAAGGTAGAAATAATATCCTTTGGTTTCTTTCAGCATCCAATAAAAATTACTTGTCCAACCTAGGTTCAAGCTTGTCTGTTATTAAATATTTGATATAAATTGGACACCTCCAAATCCTAACATGTGATACTGGCTTATGCCTTGTCAATATCTCATATGGTGTTTTAGCTCCATGTCTAATAGGATCCAATTCGAGTGCATATCCCTAAAAGAAAATCGATAAATTGGAAAAACCCATCATGGAATGAACCATGTCTAATAGGATCTAATTCTTTCTTTCAGACATACCATTATGTTGTGGTGTCGCAGGAGGAGTACATTGGGATAAAATTTCATTCTCTCCTAAATATGTCAGAAATTTACTAGAAAGGTACTCACCTCCTCGGTCTGACCAATGAGTTTTAATACTCTTTCCAATTTGCTTCTCTACCTTATTATGGAACCATTTGAATATTTCAAATTACTAAGATTTGTGTTTCATCAAGTAGACATATCCATATCTAGATAGATCATTAGTGAAGATAATGAAGTAGAATTATCCACCTCTAGCACTTGTACTCATTGGTCTATATACATCAGTATGTATTAGATCCAGAAGCTTACAAGCTCACTCACCTTTTTCAATAAAAAATGATTTGATAATTTTTCCAAGAACACGGAACTCACAGGTTGGAAGTGATTCATAATCACTGACTTCGAGGATTTTCTTTTAAGTCAATCTATTTATTCTATTCTTGTTAATGTGACCTAGTCTATAGTGCCAAAGATAGATTTTAGATACATTATCTACTCTAGAGCATTTGCTGGAGGAATAGACCATATTAACAGGCTATGATAATATATAAATTTTATTATTTAATTATCCATTAAACATAATAATATCATTCAAAATGATATTACAAAAGTTTATTTTTATTTAAATTTCATAACTATTTTTGGCCAAAAGGCCTATAGAAATAATATTTAATAAAAAATTTGGATAAAAGTAACATTCATTAAGAACAATAGTATGAGAATTGAATACAAGCTTAATAATTCCTAAAGCTAAAATTGAAACTTATCTTCCTCCTCCAATATTTAGGAATCTCTCACCTTTTTCAAACCTCCTACTGACCTGTAAATCCTATAATGAATTGCAAATATGATAAGAGTTTTTGGTATCTAATACCTAGGCAGCAGTATCATATATTAAGAAATTATAAAAAGTTATTATATAATTACTTTGTCCAGCAATAGATTACTTCTTTCTCGGCCTATTTGGATCTAGGAAGGCAATGTGTTGAGGATAGTTCCTCTTTCAGTGCCTCTACTTCTTATAGCAAAAGCATTCTGTCTGGATCTGGTCGAACTTGGGTTTCTTAGTTTGACCGAGCACAGCTATCCCAGCATAGTGCTGCACCTTCTTATTTTCTTTTACTTATTCTTCTTCTCTTTCTTAAAGGATCGATGATCAAAAGAAGATCCTCCCACTACATTCACTGACTTCTTATGGAGTTGATGATCCTTCTTAAAGTTTTGTAGCAACCCCAGCAAACCATGGTAGTTAATTATAGG
Source organism: Cocos nucifera (assembly GCA_006176705.1). Taxonomy (NCBI): domain Eukaryota; kingdom Viridiplantae; phylum Streptophyta; class Magnoliopsida; order Arecales; family Arecaceae; genus Cocos; species Cocos nucifera. Next base: position 54,363 of record QRFJ01004878.1, read on the forward strand.
CTTTGTCATTCTATAATGAGTAAGAAATGGAAGGTAAGACTTTAGCAATGTTGAAAAATATATTCCAAAGTCAATCATCAGCCTATTGATGGTTATGCTATCTTGTAATTATAATTAATTTAATATTAAATAAAATAAATATTTTAATATTTCCATCATAAAGTCTACATCTTCTAATGAACTTCATTATTGTGATGAAATTCTTAGAACTATTTAGTTTTGATAAAGAGAGAATTTATCGATTAATCCTTAAGTAGTTCGCGATCAAATAATACATTGTTAATTAGAACGACAGCGTTTATCGAGCATAGGTTGTTGTATGTCATATAGATTGATTATCCTCTTAACCAAGAAGTGTAGAGACACCAATATGGCATACAGGTGAGATGTAAGGATACATTATCATGGAACGTGACCAACTCCAGAGCATTCTATTATGGAGAATTGCTCTGATGAGATATAGGTATAAGTGTTCCTTAGACCTGAGATCACCATAGTGACTTGCAAGCAACTCACTATGCTTTGGTACCAGACTAACTAAATTTTTAATTTAGTAATGAAAAATTTTTGGGCATAGTCAAGTACTTGCGAAGTCGATGAGTGATCAAGATAGAATTGACCACTCTAAGAGTTGGAGAAAAATGCATCACTGTATTTCAATATAGCAAAATCTTGATCAGGTTAATCCATAAGATGGATTTGATATTTTGAAATATAATATGCATGACCTAATCAAGGTTGGCTATTAAACTTTAAAATGTCCTATGAGCTTTTAGGTCAAGAGGATGAATTATATGAAAACTATATCCACATGGATTCTAAGGATGTTGTTCTATATATTTGACCTATCCGATCTTCGGATACCATTGCTTGATGGTCACTTTACTTGGTATAGAAATGTATTTCTATGCTACTGACTTAGGTTTGAATCTATGAGATCATATACATAAGATATCTTGATTTGATCAGATAATTGATAAATGATTAAGAATCATTCTAAGATTAAACAATCAATATGATTGATGTTTAACCTAGTATAAGTATTGCAGGAGGATCCATTAGCAATTAGATTACTAATTAACTTAATTTGATTAAGCCAAAGGGTTGAAATTAAGTTTAATAAAAAAATATTTAATTAGATTTGATTTAGACTTGATTGGATCAAGTCCAATTGATTTATTAGATGAGCCAATTGCAAAGAAGAACTAGTCCTAGTTCAATTAGAACTCGTATGAACCCAATCTCTAATTTGATTAGAAATTAAATATAAATTTAATTTAATTTAATTAGATTCTTAATTTGATTAAGACCTATTCTAATTGGGTTGAATAAATTCTAATTTTATTTGGTCCAAAGATCAAGTTGGACCAAGTCAAATTGGAAGTCCTAATGTGACTAGGACTTCCCTCGTTGCGCCATATAACCTCTCATGCACCCCACGCCCATTTTTTTGGAGAATTGCATGAAGACTCCTCATGCCCAAGAATCCCACGCATGCCCCCTTGCTCCTCTTTCTTTCTTACATGGTAGTTTATAGTGGACCAAGTCAAAGAAGGGAGTTAGTTTAGATTTAATATTCTATTAGATAGAATTTTAAGAAAGCCAAACCCCTTTCCTTTGTGCTGCCCACTCCCTAATCTCTCTCTAATTTTCCATGGTGAAAAGTGAGAAGTTTTGTGCGCCAAAGGGTATGGTCCATGCCCGAAAACTTGGATGCCCCAAATCTTGTCTTATTTGGATAACCCTTGCTAGGTATTTAACCTAGACAAGGATTATTCCATATCTCTATATAAAAAGAGAATTAGGACATGATTTTTTGGGTGCTTTTTAGAACTGAGAGAAGGTTTTTGGGGTGTGAGAAAATCTGGAAGAGAAAGGCCTTAGGCATGGGGTTTTGAGAAGACACAATACCAATTGTCTTGGTGAGAGAAATAAAGAAGAAGAAGGGTTCTTCTTCTAGGGTTATTTTCTTTTACCTCTTCCTCTTCCCTTTTGTGATTTTTAAGAGGTGTCTCTACTTCACATATCTCTTTCCTTCTTTTTAAAAATTGGAGAGTCTAAGATTTGAAGAAGAAGGATCCAGATCAACCATTAAAAGAAGAATCAGCACAATACTAACTTACTATGCTGATTTTTAGCCATCTGACTTTTGATCGATGATTGAAGGCTCGTGTGGATATTCTGTAAAGGCCAGACATGTATGCAACTCAAAGCAATAACCTCAACCCTAGATCAGCGAGTTAAGAAACTCAGCTTACAAAGATAAGGATAATATGATCTCCTTCTTTCATATCTAGATTTGATCTAGAGTAGTTTTATTATTGATATGATCAACATGAAATCTCATATTTTAATTTTTGATTTAAAAACATGCTTAAATAATATAATAAGATCCTAGATCTAGGGTTTTTTCTTATATTATTTATAAATTAATATGATTAATTCATCTCTTTTGCTGTATGCTTTGAAAAAGTTTCAAAATCTAACCCTAAAACCCTAGATCTATTTTCATTAATTGGTATTAGAGCTTCGATTCTTTATTACATGATTTATTATGCATGTTTAGATTATTTTTTAGATTATATTTAATTTATAATATGATGTTTAAATCTAAAATTAAAAATAGATCACATGAACTAATTATAAGGTTGTTCTACTGTAAGGTTTACCCCTTAGAGTGGAGAGGTTGTCCTAGTTTGTATAGATCTAATATAAATCATAAATTTATTAGATGTAATCTAGATTTATTTATGATTTGTTAGATTTAAAAGATGTTTAAATCTAAAAATAATTTTTTTAGGTTGCACAAACTGATCTTATAAGGTTGTCCTATTATAAAATTTATCTCTTATAGTGAAAAGGTTGTCCCAGTACATACTGATCTAAAATCCTGATCATAAAATTTTAGATTGGATCTAAAAAAATTTATGATCTAATTAAAAATATTTTAATCTAATTTTTTATCATCATAAATAGATTAGATTTGATCTAAGATGATTTATGATTGATTGGAATTGAAAGAGTTTCAATTACATGAACATGTTTAGATTAAATCTAAAGTAGTTTCATGTTTATTTTATTTGCATATTGATTATGAATCAAACATGCAACTGATTGGTAGAACCATATTATAAAAATATTTTATAAATATAAAAATTAATTTTAAAATGTCGAACCCCAACCCTCAGCCTAAACTTAATTAAGAATTAAGAGTTATTTGATTAGGACTTAAGATTGTGAATTGAAGATCCTAAGATAGAAATCATAACACTTGGGTTAATGGGTTAGTAGGAATTAGGTCCATTAATTGGGTTAGACCTAAGGTTAAATTAAAGAATGGATTTAATTAGAGAATTGACTAAATCTAATCAATAGTTGCTATAGATTAGGTCAAGAATTCTCTAGATTAATTACAGTAGTTATAGTTGGTCAAGTCCATGTCTTTAATAAAAATTAAGATAGACTTAATTCTTAGCTATGCGGTCTAGCTTGAACTGTTAGATTGATCCAATCAAAACTAATTAACTAGTTGGTGTCTAAGATAAGTCTGGCAAACCAGATCGATGATTTTTAATTGGTAGCCTGCTTACCTGACCATTTCTGATGGTGTTTAAGGCAAGTTTTCACAGACCCTCCCACTGATCTCACTTACCTAACCTTCTTAGAGAAATTATATTTTGATCAGATTATTTGATAATTCGAGTTGACCCATGTCAGCTAGGTAAATCAGTGTGACTGATTTAGGTGCTCCTTGACCAACCTATTAATAGTCTCCCTTAATCTAACTTAGTGAAGTCAGTGGGAGGATCATGATTAGTTGGTTTTTCTGACTTTCTCTAAATTAAATTAATTAAATCTTCTAAAATTATTAGATTTCTAAAAATAAAATAGTTATAATGATAACTAAATCATAGCCTCCCACTAAGTTGGTGATAATGAGTCCGTTAGTTAGACAATTATTGGAGGCCCAAAGGTCTGGTGCTTATCGGTTAATTGAATATCATGCATAATATGATTTCTTGATCGCATCTCTCAGAATGATGGTTAGGTTGACCAACCAAAGTTGGACTTAATCACTCATTAGCTAAATGCACCAAGTATGGTCATATTAATGATTGGACCTAACCAACCTTTTCAGTGATGGCCAAAGCCTACTGATTAGGAGCTAAGATAAAATTAAATTAATAAAAATTATTTAGATAAATAATTGATTATGAACCTATCTTTATATGTACATGAGTTGACCAATCAAAGTTGGGCTTGTGTGTAGTCTATATGGATTCTAGTATCCACTAAAAAATTAGGATAATTTTTCGAATTAGAGGTAGAGGCTACTAATTCAAATAAAATAGTGGAAGAACCTTTTGATTAAAGTTTAAATCTTTAGATTTAATGAATCAATTACTAATTAGATTTTGATTTTTTTTTGTGCAGATATGGCCACTTCCTTTCACTTCGATCATTGTTAAACAATGACAAGCTGATGGGAGCCAACTTCGGTAGCTGATACCATAAGTTGAAGATTATTCTAGAGCATGAATGGATCTTATAGTGCTGACAGATCCAACACTTGAGAAGCCAACTATAAATGCATGTGTGTCAGTCAGAGATGCTTATCAGCAGTGGCTCAATGACCAAACTATGGTGCGCTATATTATGCTGGTGGCTATGAGCAATGAGTTCAGTCATAGGTTCAAGACAGCTCAGCCAAAAGGCATGCTTCAAGTGTTGAAGGAGTCTTTTGGCACACCTAATGATATTGAGAGGTACAAGACTAGTTGTGCTATCTTCAATGCTAGGATGAGGGATGGAGCTTCAGTTACTGATCATGTACTATACATGATCGAGCTGATGGAGTATTTGAGCAAGTTCGACTTTTTCTTGCATGAGCAGCTGGAAAAAGATGCAATACTGAAATTACTGCCCAAGTCTTATCTCTCATTCCTAACTTATTATAGAATGATAATGCCTGAAGTTAACTACCATGGGTTACTGGGGTTACTTCAGAACTTTGAGAAGGATCACCAGCTCCACAAGGAATCAGTGAACTTAGTAAGAGATTCATCTTCTGACTCTCGACCCATTAAGAAAGAGAAGAAGAAGAAGAAGAAGAAGAAGTCCAAGAAGGTGCAAGTTTAGACTGAAATATCTATACAGGACCAGACCAAGAAGATAAAGTCCGATAAGAGTCAAGCTGAATGCTTATTTTGCAAGAAATGGGAGCACTAAAAAAAAAATTATTCTCGATACATTGCCTCCTTGGATCCAAACAGGCTGAGAAAGAAGCAAGCTATTGCTGGGCAAAATATTTATATGATAACTCCTTGCAATTTCTCTATTTATGATATAAGTGACTGGGTATTGGACATCGGTAGCCCTTACCACATTGGCAATTCATTGCAGGGATTGCAGGTCAGTAGGAGATTCGAGCAAGGTGAGAGATTTCTGAATGTTGGAGATGGAAGACCAGTTTTAGTTCTAGCATTAGAAATCTTGAAACTTATATTTGAGTTTCATACTATTATTCATAGTGATTATCACTTTTGTCCTAGTTTTCTTTTGAATATCATTTCTGTAGGCCTTTTAGCCAAAGACAATTATAAAATTTTAATAAAAAAAGAATTTTATAATGTCATTATGAATGGTATTACTATATTCTCTAGATATTTGAACAATGGTGTATGCATGCTATCACAACCTATTAATATAGTCTATTACACTGGTAAGCACCCTAGATTAGATAGTGTGTCTGATATCTACTTATGACACTGTAAGCTAGGTCACACTAATAAGAATAGAATAAATAGGTTGACTCAAAAGAGAATTTTTGAAGCCAGTGATTGTGAATCACTTCCAACCTGTGAATCTTATCTTCTTGAAAAATTGACCAAGTCATCTTTTACTGAAAAAAAATGAGAGAGCCACTAAGCTCTTAGATTTAGTACATACTGATGTATGTAGATCTATAAGCACTAGTACTAGAGGTGAATATCTCCACTTCATTATTTTCATAGATGATCTATCCATATATGGATATATATATCTGATGAAATATAAGTCGGATTCATTTGAAATATTCAAATAATTCTGAAATAAAATAGAAAAATAAGCTGGAAAGAGTATTAAAACTCTTCAATCTGATCGAGAAGGAGAATACCTTTCTGGTGAGTTTCTCACATATCTAGGAGAGAATAGAATTCTCTTCCAATGGACTCCTTTAGGAACACCACAGCATAATGGTGTGTCTGAAAGGAGGAATCAGACTCTGTTAGACATGGTCCGATCCATGATGAATTTTATCAGCTTGCTGATATCCTTTTGGGGATATGCACTCAAAATGGCTTGCTATCTTTTAAATAAAATTTCAAGTAAATCTGTAATGAAAACTCCATATGAGATATAGACAGGGTGTAAGCCAGTACTTTCACACCTTAGGGTCTGGGGGTGCCCGACTTATGTGAAATGGTTAATCATAGATAAACTTAGATCTAGGTCTAATAAGTGCACATTCATAGGATACCCAAAAGAGGCTAAATGATATATTTTCTACCATGCTAATGAAAAAAGTATTCGTCAGCCTTAAGACAATCTTTATAGAAAAGAAGTTTCTTGATGAAGGAACCGTTGCCTCTAAGATTGAACTTAATGAAGTTCAACAGGTAGAAAGACCGACATCAGTAGCTGAACCTGAATTAAATTTGATTAGATCAAATTCGGAGCTCAATATACTTGCACCATTAAGACAATTCGGTAGAGTACCGCATCAATCGGATAGATACTATAGTTTCTTGATCCAAAATGGTGATCCTATCAAACTCGATGAGAACATATGATGAGGATCCAATCACCTATATGGATGCAATGCAGAGATATGATTCTGGGAAATGGCTTGAGGTCATGAAATTTAAGATGGAGTCCATGAAGGACAATGATATGTGGACATTAGTTGATCCACCTGAAGGAGTTAAATCCATTAGGTGTAAATGGATCTTCAAGAGGAAGAGAGATGCAAATGAAAAGGTGGAGACCTATAAAGCTCGTCTGATTGTCGAGGGATATCATCAATGTTATGGTATTGACTATGATGAGATATTCTTTCTTCTGGTAATGCTCAAATCCATTCGAATAATGCTTGTGATAGCTGCCCATCTGGATGATGAGATTTGGCAGATGGATGTAAAGACAGCTTTTCTGAATGGAGAGCTAACCGAAGAGGTGTATATGATGCAACTTAAGGGGTTCACATCCATAGATGAGTCCAAGATGTGCAAGCTTTAAAGAATCATTTATGGATTGAAGCAAGCATCTCGAAGTTGGAACATGCATTTTGATAAGATAATCAAATTATATATGGCTTCATTAAGAACGAAAAAGAGCCCTGCATTTATAAATGGGCAAATAGTCCGATAATGGTATTCCTTGTTTTGTACATGGATGACATTCTCTTAATCAAGAATAACATCCCCGCACTGCAAGAAATAAAAAATTTGGTTGTCATCTCAATTCTCCATGAAGGACTTGGGTGAAGCATCCTACATCCTAGGGATGAAGATCTATAGGAATAGATTTAAGAGGATACTTGGATTATCCTAGTCCACGTACATAGAAACTATGCTGAAGAGGTTCAGCATGAAGAATTCCAAAAAAAGCTATCTTTCGATAGATCATGAAATTTTTCTCTCTAAGAAGGATTGTCTGACAACTCCTAAAGAGAGAGAGCGTATGAGTAAAGTCTCATATGCTTCGGTCATAGAATCTATCATGTACGCCATGACATGTATGATTTCAGATGTGGCATACTTAATAGGAGTAGTGAGTAGATACCAATCTAATCCAAGAGAAAATCACTGGAAGGTGGTGAAAGCCATCCTTAAGTATTTGAGAAATACTAAGAACCAATGATTGATTTATGGTGAGTCAGATCTAAAACTTATAGGGTTTACTTATTCTATCTTTCAATCTAACTATGATGATAGTAGAAGCATGTTGGATTATATCTTTACCCTAAATGATGAAGCCATTTGCTGGAAGAGTTCCAAGCAGCATACTGTGGCAGACTCTATATGCGAGGTAGAGTACATTGCAGCATCGGATGCTATGAAAAAAATTATGTGGCTAAGAAAATTCATCATTGAGCTCAAAATAGCACCCTCACTTAATGGTTCGGTCCTGCTCTACTATGATAGCACTGGTGCCATTGCTCAGGCAAATGAACCAAAAGCACACCAACGAACTAAGCACATACTACGCCGCTTCCACCATATCTGAAAGATCGTGGATCGAGATGATGTCGACTTTCAAAAAATCGATGAGAAGAAAAATCTGGCCGACCCCTTCACTAAAGTCCTAGTGATAAAGGAGTTAAACAACCATAAGTCAAAAATGGATATTAGATCCTATGTCGAGTGGCTTTAGGATAAGTGGGAGTTGTTGAAAAATATGTTCCAAAGTCAATCATCAGCCTGTTGATGGTTGTGCTATCTTGTAATTATAATTAATTTAACATTGAAAAAAATAAATATTTTGATATTTTTATCATAAAGTCTACATCTTCTAATGAACTCCATTATTGTGATGAAGTTCTTAGGATTATTTAGTTTCGATAAAGAGAGAATTTATCGATTAGTCTTTAAATAGTTCATGACCAAATGATATATTGTTAATTAGGACGACAGCGTTTATCGAGCATAGATCATTGTATGCCATATAGATTGATTATTCTCTTAACCAAGAAGTATAGAGATACTGATATGGCATACAGGTGAGATATAAGGATACATCATCACTAAATGTGATCAACTCTAGAGCATTCTACTATCAAGAATTACTCTGATGGGATATACGTATAAATATCCCTTAGACCTGAGATCACCTTAGTGGCTTGCAAGCAACTCACTGTATTTTGGTATCGGACTAATTAAATTTTTAATTGAGTAACAAAAGGTTTCTGTTTACTTGCAAAGTTGATGGGCGATCAAGATGGAATTAACCACTCCAAGAGTTGGAGAAAAATGCATCATTGTATTTCAATATAGCAAAACCTTGGCCAGGATAATCCATGAGATGGATTTGATATTTTGAAATACAATGTAGATGATCTAATCAGGATTGATAGCTAAACTCTGAGGTGTCCTACAAGCATTTAGGTCAAGGGAATAAATTATATGGAAACTATATCCAAATGGGTTTTAAAGATGTTGTTCTATACATTCGACCTATCCGACCATTGGGTATCATTGCTAGATGGTCACTTTGATTGGTATAAAAATTTATTTCTATGCTATTGGCTTATATTTGAACCTATGGGATCACAAACATAAAAGGTCTCGATCTTATTAGATGGTTGATAGATGATTAAGGATCGTTCTAGGGTTGAATAATTAATATGATTTATGTTTAACCTAGTGCAAGTGTTGCAGGAGTATCAATTAGTAATTAGATTACTAATTAGCTTAATTTGATTAAGTCAAAGGACTAAGATTAAATTTAATTAAATATAATTTTATTAGATTTGGTTTGGGCTTGATTAGATTAAGTCCAATTAATTTATTGGATGAGCCAATTGCAAGGAAGAACTAGTCCTAGTTCAATTAGAACTTTTATGAACCCAATCTCTAATTTAATTAAAAATTAAATTTAAATTAAATCTAATTTAATCTAATTTAATTAGGTTCATAATTAGACTAAAACCTATTCTAATTGAGTTGAATAAATTCTAATTTTATTTGGTCCAAAAATCAAGTTAGACCAAGTTAAATTGGAAGTTCTAATGTGACTAGGACTTCCCTCCTTGCGCCATATAACCTCTCACGCCCCCCACGCCCATTTTTTTGGAGAATTGCATGAAGACTCCTCACACCAAAGAATCCCATGCATGCCCGTTGCTCCTCTTTCTTTCTTACATGGTAGTGTATAGTGGACCAAGTCAAAGAAGGGAGTAAGTTTAGATTTGAAATTCTATAAGATAAAATTTTAAGAAAGCCCAACCCCATTCCTTTGTGCCGCCCACTCCCTGATTTCTCTCTGGTTTTCCATGGTGTAAAGGGAGAAGTTTTGTGTGCCAAAGGCTGTGGTCCATGCCTTGAAAAAAGGAAGGGGCACCCAAGTATTGGGCGCCCCAAATCTTGCCTTATTTGGACAACCCTTGCTAGGTATTTGACCTAAACAAAGATTGTTCCATATCTATTTATAAAAAGAAAATTAGGGCATGGTTTTTTGGGTCCTTTTCAGAGCTAAGAGAGGGCTTTTGGGGCATGGGAAAACTTGGGAGAGAAAGGCCTTGGGAGTGGGGTTTTGAGAAGATACAAGTCCAAGTGTCTTGGTGAGAGAAATAAAGAAGAAGAAGGGCTCTTCTTCTAGGGTTATTTTCTTTTACCTCTTCCTCTTCCCTTTTGTGATTTTTGAGAGGTGTCTCTACTTCACATATCTCTTCTTTTCCTTCTAAAAATTAGAAAATCCAAGATTTGAAGAAGAAGAATCCAGATCAACCATCAAAAGAAGGATCAACATAGTACTAGCATACTATGCTGATTTCCATCCATCGAACTTCTGATCGATGATCGAGGGCTCGTGTGGACATCTTGTAGAGGCCGGACATGTGTATAGCTTGGACCAATAACCTTAGCCCTAGATCAGTGAATTAAGGAACTCAGCTTGCAAAGGTAAGGATAACATGATCTTCTTCTTTCATATCTAGATTTGATCTAGAGTAGTTATGTTGTTGATATGATCAATATGAAATCTCATATTTTAATTTTTGATTTAAAAGTATGCTTAAATCATGTAATAGGATCCTAGATCTAGGGATTTTTCTTATATTATTTATGAATTAATATAATTAATCTATCTCTTTCGCTGCATGTTTTGAAATAGTTTCAAGATCTAATCCTAAAACCCTAGATTTGTTTCCTTCAAGCAAGGAGTTCAGTATGGCATCTTTCCCAAGTTACTCATGCAAGAAAAAGTCGAGCTTGCTCAGGCACTCAATTTACTTGATCATTATAATACATGATCAATAACTGATGCCCCATCTCTTATCCAGGCATTAAAGATAGCACAACCAGTCTTATGCCTCTAAACATCGTCGGGAGTGCCAAAGGACTCATTCAACATTTGAAGTATATCCTCTGGCTGAGTATTATTAAACCTGCAACTGAACTCATTGCTCATAACCACTAGCATAATGCAATGAACCATGGTTCGATCATTAAGCTACTTCTAGTAAGTGTCTCGAACCATCTCACATGCATTCGAAGCTAGCTTCTTAGGTGCCGAATTTGTCAAAATATATAGAATCTCCTTATGCTCTAGGACAATCTTGAATTTTTTATACGAACTATCGAAATAAGATTCCTTTAACTTATCACTATCCAACAGTGATTGGAGTGATAGAGTAGTGGCCATAACTACACAAAAGAAAAACCAAAAGCCTAATTAGTATATGAATTATTAAGCCTAAAGACTTGAACTTTTATCTAAAGATTCTCCCACTATTTTATATAAATTGGTAGCCTCTACCTCTAATTCAAGAAATTACCTTAATTTCTTAGTGGAAACTAGAATCCACACAGGCTGAACATAAGTCCAACTTTGGCCGATCAACCTATGTGCATCATGGGTAGGTTCTAAATCAATTATTTCTCTAAATAATTTCTAGCAATTAATTTTTCCCCAAATACCTATTCAATAGGCTTTGGTCTCCACTAAAAAGATTTGGTTTGGTCCAACCATTAACATGACCATACTTGATGCATCTAACCAATGAATAATTCTGCCCGACTTTGATCGGCTAACCTAACCACCCATCAGGAAGACATGATCAACTTATCATATTATAAATGATAATTTAATAACCGATAAGCATCAGGCCTTTGAGCCTCCAATGATTATCAAACTAATAGATCCATTATTACTCAACTTAATGGGAGGCTATGATCTAGTTATCACCATAACTATTTTATTTTTAAGGATCTAATAATTTAGAAAATTTGGTTAACATATTTTAAGAGAAGAGAAAAGACTGACCAGCTAATCATGATTCTTCCACTAACTTTACCAAGTTAGATCAAAGAAGACTAAAGATAAGTCGGTCCAAGGGCACCTAAATTGGTCATGTTGATTTACCTAATTGACATGGATTAGCTGGAATCATTAAGTGATCTAATCAAAATCTAATCAACCATATTAGCCAGGTAAGTGAGATTAGTAAAAGGGATATGCCATTAACTTGCCATAGATCGAATCTATGAGAGTAGCACCCAATTAAAATCATTGATCAAGACTGCCAGACTTATCTTAGACACCAATTGATTAATTAGTTTCAATTTGATTAACCTAGTAATCCAGGCTCGACCACTAAGCAACAATCATGTCCATTTGGTTCAATTAAAGATATGAACTTAACCAACTATAATTATTTCAATTGATCTGGAGTATCCTTGACCTAATTTAAATCAATATTTAGTTAGATTTGATCAACTACTCTTATTAAGTCCATTCTTTAATTCTATCCTTAGGTCTAACCCAATTAATAGATCTGATTAATACTAAACCATTAATCCATATGTTATGCAATTATCTTAGGATCTTTAATTCATAATTCTAGATCCTAACAAAACAACTCTTAATTCTTAACTAAGTATAAGATTGATGAGTTGGGGTTCGATATATAAAATAATTTTAAAATTTTATAAAATATTTTTATAATTTATATATATATATATATATATATATATATATATATATATATATATATATATATATATATATATATTTCTATCTACTAAATGGATCGACTCATTTTAGAAATGGATCGGCTCATTTTAGGCTATGGATTGACTCATGATAGGCAATGGGTCAACTCATCACATGGTTCGAATCATGGATTAACTCATGGGTCGACTCATCATATGAACAACAACTAATTGCATGTTTTAATCAAAAAATTATGCATAATATAGAAATTAAACCATGAATCTATTTTAGATCTAATCTAAATATATTTATGATTATAATTTTTAAATTAAAATAATTTTAAATGAAAAATTCTTTTATTATTCATCTTCATGGATAAGTTCACAATGGCATCCCTACATGCCAAAAGAGATCCTCATCGAATGGAAGGAGATGGCTTTTAAACCATTCTTTCTCTTATGACTGGACAGCATGGTGACTCACCCAATTTGATTCCTAAGCTAATCAGATATTAAAACATATCAAATATGTTAAAACTTAGATTTCTAAATAGCATATATATCATATCATTTGACCTAGGCTCTGATACCAATGATGGAAAACTACGGGGATTTCTAGCATGCATTTTGAAAATTTTTTGAAATATGTATAATAACAGCAAAAGACAAGATTAATCTAACTAATCTAAGTACGTTGATAATTTAATTAAAATGACCCTACTCTAGGATCATGGCATGATATATAAGCATATAGAAAATCTGAAGATATTAAGCAGTAAATCCTATTTATTACTCTACTCATGCTCAGAACACAATACTTAAGTATGGATAGATGATCTCCATAATTGAAATCCATGGACTAGGGCATCCCTCATCATGATTCAGCCTCTACGGATCATCCACACAAGGCTTCAAATCTTGGTTAGCTTCTCCAGAGTGCTAGCTCCTTGTTGGAACCTTCGATGGCTGATTTTGATCAATTTCGATTGATCTCATTCTTTCAATCACCAAATTCTCTAGAAGACCAAAAAGAACACTAGGGAGAATGAGAAATATATCTAGAAGTTTGATGGAGATGTGACACTCACAGCTCTCGATCTTACTTTTCGAATCCTAGATCGAAAAACTAGGGCAGCACACACCCAAAACCCTAAGCGCTATCTCTCTGGATTTTTTTCTTGGGAAAAACTTAGGTTTCACATGCAAAAAGGTTAGAGTTTCATGCTCAGAAAGAGAACTTATTTATGGTGCATGCCTCCTTTCTCATTCCTATTTGAAATGGGGGACAACGTTTGAATGGCAAGGGAATGGATAGAGATAAGAATGAGTTGGTTTCTCATCCAAATTCAAATCACATTTGAGTTTAAATACTAACCAAATCTCCCTTATCCACATGGGGAGTGAAGAGAAGGGGCGTGAGGCATCTAGGGCATGTTCATTCCATCGAGAATCTAAATTCTCATGGAGAAAAAAAAAAGGGTGGTGGTCAAAGGGTCAAAGCGCCAGGGAGAGTCCAATTCATTTGGACTTCAGGTTTTATCCAATTAAGTCTCCAACCAAACACATTTGGCTAGACCCAATTAGACTAGAATAAATCTAATCAAATTAGGCTTAAACCACCTTAACTAAATTCTAATTAAATTTAGAATTAGTTGAGCTCAAGCCCTGATCAAATTAGTGACCAATCTTCCTGAGCAATTAGGTCATCTTATAACTTAATCTAGTCCCATCCAATTGAATTCAATTCAATTAGACTTGAACCAAAACTCATTACTCAATTAAATTAAGTTAATCAATAATATAATTGCTAATTAATTATTATATAGAGTCTCAATCTAATGGGACTCAAAATAATAAAGTTCTAACCTAGTGGAACTCTTAATCATAGAGTCCCATACCGTTAGAACTCTCGATCATAGAGTTCCAGTCTAGTGGAACTCTAGATTAGCCATCAGATCATATAGGTACCTCTATTGTGTGTGATCCCATATGTTCTAACCTAAGTTGGTAGCATGAAAATAAATTTCTATACCAATCCATGTGACCATCTAGTAATAGTATCCGATGTCTGGATAGATCGAATAGTCGCAACACAATATTTAGAACCTACTAGAATATGATTATTGTATAATTCATCTCTTTAACCTTCACATTTAGGATGACTAAGAGTTAAACTATCAACTCTGGATAAGTTCATCCATAATGTGTCTCAACCTAATTAGCCCTATGACTCCTCACAAGGGCTATCTTGGCCAAGATTTTGCTAAATTAAAATACAATACAACACATCTCCTAAAATCAAGAGTGGTCAATTCCATCTTGACTCACATCCTGACTTTATAAGTACTTGACTATGCATAGAAATCTTTCATCATTAAATTAGAAATTCAAATAGTCCAACACTAAAGCATAGTAAGTTGCTTGTAAGTCACCATGGTAATCTCAAATCGTAGGGACACTTATACCCATATCCTTTCAGAGCAAATCTTGATAGTAGAATGCTTCGAAGTTGGTCATATTCAGTATAAATATATCCCTACATCTTACCTGCATGCCATAGTATCTCCACACTTCTTGGTTAAGAGAATATCCAACACATATGGCACACAATGACCTATACCCGATATAGCTATCATCCTTATAATAGCATATCATTTGATCATGAACATGTTTAAGGACTAAGTAATAAATTCTTCTTTATCAATTTTAAATAGTCGTAAGGACTTCATTACAACATAGGAGTTCATAAAAGAAGGTGCACAACTTGTGATGAGGAAAACCAAAATAACATTTTATTCATAAACAACTCATATACAATTTACATAAATAAATTCAACCATCAACAAGCTGATGATTAACTTTGGAATATAATTTTCAATAATAGTGTCATTCTATTTAAGTGCCAATGATTTCGATAACAATAATAGTATGATGGTTGATCTACGGTATAGATTTGTTGAAATCAAACATGGATCAAATGCTTATGTCAACAGGCCATTTATGGTAGCTCAATAAGCTACTCAAGTATATTATACTAATTTTTCATCAAGGAAGAGAGGAAGAAAAGATTAGTGGGCTATATGTTGAGTTAAGTCTTGAGCCGTTCATTACGTTCTCGAAGAAAAAGAAGAGCCTCAATTATCAGAATACTTTTAGAAGGATGAAATATTAGAAATTCATCAGTCTTTAATAGATGTCAAGTTGGATGCTCCAGAAATTCTCATACATGATGGCTAACATATAGAGGTAGACCCAACTAATTTCGTTTTAAAGAACAATCCTATCCAAGAAGGGAAAGAAGAGGAAGAAGAAGAACTGAAAGAAGAGGAAGAGGTGGAAGAAGAGAAAGAAGTGGAAGAAGAGAAAAAATCAGAAGAAGAATCTGAAAGATACCAAACATCTTAAGAGATTGATGAGTAGTACTAAGTACATAATCCTTGAATTATTTTAATTATTTATTTTCATCATTTTAAATCTTGCATTACCATTCATAATTATAAAATTAATTTAATAAATTTATTTATTTTTATTTTTAGAGATTATACATCATATCTTCTAGAGATCGGAATCATGCTAGCCGAGGATAGATCTCTCGAGGAGAGCGATCATGCGGCTAGCTTGCATGGTTCTATATCTCTCATACCAGATGATAAACTCTAACACTTTAAATATTTTTACTTATGTTATTTTATTATTTGCTAACTAATATAATATTCTTTATATTAGATATTTTGCACTCAAGTTTGGATGATAGGGGTTCACCAGTGATCCCATAGTTACATGCAGCAACGACTGGCTCTCAGACACAGAGTCATTGTTAAGGACCCACCCAACTCGCGGTACCTCTAACTAGACCAAAGGATAAAGAGCTCATCCATATTTAGAGCCACTTATAAGTACTATAGCTTCAATTAATATGTTTAAAATTTAGCCATTCTAAAGTTAACATTTATTTTTTAAAATCAATTTTACAGCATGTTTAGAGAGTCTGAAGTATCTCATGAGATTCATTCGATGCTTGATGCTAGGGTCGATGAATGAGTTCTCTAGCTGGCCGTTTAGAGCTCATGATGCATCCTGAAAGATATTTTGGATAAGTTAGAAATATTTAATTTTTAAGTTTACTGTAGGTTTGTATTCTATTTATTAATACATGATTGCTTCTACTTACAAGAGTACTATCGATTCAAAACTCATTAGGATGAAGAGGTTGGTCATCGAACCTTCGAGAAGTTGGCTATGTGAAGGTTTTGGGATGGTCTGTATAGCCTTCAGTAGTCCACCATCGAGCATTCTGATTTTTAGTCACCATTAGACTAGAGGTCTTGTAGGGATCAATGGATGCAGACGAATGTATGGAAGGCCTTCTATGACCAGTAGAGTAGCAAGGAGTACTCCAATAAGTAAAGGAACTAGATCTAGGGTTTTTTAGGTAGATCTTGAAAACTTTTTCAAGATCTTGTAGCGGAAGACATAAATAAATTAAATATTTATTTAAATAAATATATAAATATCTAGATCTTAGATCTATTACATGATCAAGATATGATATTAAATCAAAAATTAAAATTATATTAAATCAAGAAAAATTAAATCAAAAATTAAAATTAAATAAAAAATTAAAAGGTTGATCAAATCAACCTAGATCTATACTACATCAAATGCAAGTATGAAGTTAATAGATCAGATCTATTATCTGAGCAAGTTTAGATGCTCTAACTTACTGATCCAGGATTGAGGATGAAGTCATAAGCCGCACACACATCTGATCTCTAGGAGTCATCCACACGAGCCTACGATCTCTGATCTGAAGTTTGATGTAGGAAATTAACACAGCATGCTAGTACTATATTGATCATTCTTTGATAGTCGATCCTATGCTCTCTTCTTCAAAATTTGGACTCTCCAAAGTATGAGAAGGAAGATGAGAGTTTGTTGATTTGAGACTCTCCCCCAAAAAAAAAAACTCAAAAGAAAGAAGGAGAGATTGAAAATAAAACAACCCTAGAAGAAGACCCTCTTCTTCTTCTCTTTTCTCTCACCTAGACACCTAGTTTGGTGCCTAGGAACCCCCATGCCCAAGGACCCTCTTTCTCTAATTTTTACACACCCCAAACCTCTCCCAAAGATCTATATTTTATGAAAAAATTAAAACAAAATTCATCCAATAAATGGAAAAAAAGAAGAGTCCAAGTTAGGTCAAATTTCTAGACTAGGAATATCCAAACATGGGAAGTTGTTGGGGCGCCCAACTCTTGAGTGCCTCCTCCATAATTTTTGGCATGAACCAGCAAGGGAGGGTACATAAGAAAAGAGATTATTTTTATTAAATAAGAAAAAAATTAATTAAAAGAGGGGGTGGCACTCAAGGAAAGATGTTTTAGTCAACAAGGATTCTATCTCATAGAATTCTAAGCAAAACCAATTCCTCCTTTGACTTGGTCTTCCACCTAACTTCCATATATGACTTGGAGGGAGAGAGGGGGCATGAAAATCAGGAAGAAAGGAATTTTTCATGAAAAATACCTAAAAAATAGGTATGGGGGCATTGGGACCAAGGTGGTGCCAGGAGATAGGGAGTCCTAGTCACACTAGGACTCATGTTTTGACTTGGTCAAACAAGATCTTTTAACCAAATAAAATCAAGATTAAACCAATCCAATTAAATAAGACCCTAACCCATTTAAGAACTTAATTAAATTAGATTAAATTAGATTTAATTTTAATTTATTTTCTAATTAAATTAGAAAATTGGGTTAATCCGAGTCCTTGTTAGACTAGGACTAGTTTTTTCTTGCACTTGGCTTATCCAATAAACCAATTGAACTTGATCCAATCAAGTCCAAACCAAATTTAATTAAATCATATTTAATTAGACTTAATCTCAACCTATTGGCTTAATCAAATTAAGCCAATTAGCAGTCTAATTGCTAATCGATCCTCCTACAATACTTGCACTAGGTTAAACACCAATCGTATTGATTGTTTAATCCTAGAATGATTCTTAATCGTTGATCAACCATCCGATCAAATCATAAGCTCTAATATGTATGATCTCATAGATCCAAACCTAAGCCAATAGCATAGAAATAATTTTTTGTACCAATCGAAGTGACCATCTAGAAATGATATCCGATGGTCGGATAGGTCAAAGCTATAAAACACCATCCTTAGAACCCATGCGGATATAGTTTCCATATAATTCATCCCCTTGACCATAATGCTCATAGGACACATCAGAGTTTAACTATCAACTCTGATAGATTATCCACATTGTATTTTAAAATACCAAATCCATCTAATGGATTATCCTGGCCAAGATTTTGCTATATTAAAATACAATGATATATTTTTCTCCAACTCTTGGAGTGGTCAATTCCATCTTGATCACACTCTGACTTTGCAAGTACTTGACTGTACCCAGAAGCCTTCCATTACTGAATTAGAAATTCAGTTAGTTCGGTACCAAAGCATGGTGAGTTGCTTGTAAGTCACTGAGGTGATCTCAGATCTAAAGGATATTTATACCTATATCCCATCAGAGACATTCTTAACAGCAGAATACTCTGGAGTTGATCACGTTCAATGATGATATACCCATACATCTCACCTGTATGCCATACCTATGTCTCCACACATCTTGGTTAAGAGGATAATCAACCTATATGACATATAGCGACCTATGCTTGATAGACACTATTGTCCTAATTAATAGCCTATCATTTGGTTGTGAATAAATTTAAGGTCTAATCGATAAATCCTCTCTTTATCGAAGCTAAACAGTCCTAAAGACTTCATCATGACAATGGAGTTCATTAGAAGATGTAAACTTATGATGAAAAAGATGTCAAAATATTTTATTAATTAATAAATTAATTATAATATCTCAACCATCAATAAGCTGACAATTAGCTTTGGAACACAATTCTCAACAACTCTCACTTATCCTAAAGCCACTCGACACAGTATCTAATATCCATCTTTGACTTACGATTGTCGAACTCCTTGATTACTAGGACTTTAGTGAAGGGGTTAGCTAGGTTCTCCTTTTCATCGATCTTCTAAAAGTCGATGTCACCACGATCTACGATCTCACAGATCAAATAGAAGCAGTGCATAATATGCTTTGTTTGTTGGTGTGCCTTCGGTTCCTTTGCTTGAGCTATGGCGCCAGTGCTGTCGCAGTAGAGCAGGACTGGACCATCAATGAAGAGTGCTACTCTGAGCTCGATGATGAACTTCCTCAGCCACACAACTTTCTTTGCTGCATTTGATGCTGCCATGTACTCTACTTCGCAAACAGAATCAGTCACTGTATGCTGCTTAGAACTTTTTCACCAGATGGCTCCACCATTTAGAGTAAAGATATACCCTGACATACTTTTACTATCATCATGATCATATTGAAAGTTGGAGTCTATAAACCCCACAAGCTTCAGATCTGACTCACCATAAACTAACCGTTGGTCCTTAGTATTTCTTAAATACTTAAGGATGGTTTTAACCACCTTTCAATAATTTTCTCCAGGGTCAGACTGGTATCTACTCATTACTCCTAGTGAGTATTTCACGTCTGATCTCGTACATATCATTGCATACATAATAAACTCCACTATCGAAGCATATGAAATTTTACTCATATGCTCTCTCTCTTCAAGAGTTGTCGGATAATTCTTCTTAGAAAGAGAAACTTTTTGGCCTATCAAAAGATAGCTCTTTTTGAAATTCTCCATGTTGAATCTCTTCAATACAGTTTCTATGTATGTGGATTAGGATATACCAAGCATCCTTTTAGATCTATCCCTATAGATCTTCATCCCTAGAATGTAGGATGCTTCACCCAAGTCCTTCAAGAAGAACTACGATGACAACCGGACTTTTATTCCTTGTAGTGCGGGGATGTCATTCTCGATTAAGAGAATATCATCCACGTACAAAATAAGAAATACCACCGCTGGATCATTTGTCTGTTTATAAATGTAGGATTCTTTTACGTTCTTAATGAAGCCATACGTTTTGATCACTTTATCAAAATGCATGTTCCAACTCTGAGATATCTGCTTCAATCCATAAATGGATCTCTGAAGCTTGCGCACACCTTGGACTCATTTATGAATGTGAACCCTTCAAGTTGTATCTATACACCTCTTCGATCAGCTCTCCATTTAGAAAAATTATCTTCACATCCATTTATCAGATCTCATAGTCCAGATGGGTAGCAATGGCAAGAATGATCCGAATGGACTTAAGCATTGCCACAGGAGAGAACATCTCGTCATAGTCAATACCATAACATTGACGATATCCCTTGGCAACCAGATGGACTTTATAGGTCTCCATCTTTCTGTCTGTGCTCCTCTTCCTTTTGAAGACCCATTTACATCCAATGGATTTAACCCCTTCAGGTGGGTCAACTAATATCCATACATCATTGACCTTCATAGAATCTATTTTGGATCTCATGGCTTCTAGCCATTTCTCAGAGTTGGATCTCTGCATCGCATCTATATAAGTAATCGGATCTTCATCATTCTCATCGAGTTCGATGGGATCACCATCCTGGATCAAGAATCCATAGTATCTATTCAGATGGGGGGATACTCTATCGGATCATCTTAATGGTGCGGGTTCACTAGGCTTTGGATCTGATCTGATCAAATCTGACTTAGGTTCAACATTCTGTATCAAACTTTTTACCTGTTGAACTTCATCAAGTTCAACCTTAGAAGCAACAGTTCCTTCATCAAGAAACTTCTTTTCCAAAAAAATTATCCTAAGTCTGACGAACACCTTTTGTTCATCAGCATGATAGAAATAGTATTCTTTGATCTCTTTTGGGTATCCTATGAATGTACACTTGTCAGACCTAAGTCTAAGTTTGTCTGTAACTAATCATTTGACATAAATCAAGCACCCCCAAATCCTAAGGTGTGAAAGTGCTGGCTTATGTCCTGTCCATATCTCATATGGGGTTTTAACTACAAACTTACTTGGAACCCTATTTAATAGATAACAAGTCAATTCGAGTGTATATCTCCAAAAGGATATCGGCAAGCTGGCAAATCCCATCATGGATCGAACCATGTCTAACAGAGTCCGATTCCTCCTTTCAGACACACCATTATGCTATGGTGTTCCAAGAGGAGTCTATTGAAAGAGAATTTTATTCTCTCCTAGATATGTGAGAAACTCACTAGAAAGGTATTCTCTTCCTCAGTCAGATCGAAAAGTTTTAATACTCTTTCTAGTTTATTTTTCTACTTCACTTTGAAATCGTTTGAACATTTTAAAAGAATTCGACTTATGTTTCATCAGATAGATATATCTATATCTAGATAGATCATCTATAAAATTGATGAAGTAGACATATCCATCTCTAGCACTTATGTTCATTGGTCCACATACATCAATATGTACTAGACTATAAGAGCTCATTGACTCTCTCACCTTTTTCAGTGAAAGGTGACTTGGTCATTTTACCAAGAAGGCAGGACTCACAGGTTGGAAGTGACTCACAATCATTAACTTCGAGAATTTCCTCCTGAGTCAATCTGTTTATCCTATTCTTGTTTATATGATCTAGCCTACAGTACCATAAGTAGATATCTGATATACTATCTAATCTAAGATGCTTGCTAGTAGAATAGACAACATTAATAGATTGTGATAACATATATACACCATTGTTCAATTATCCACAGAAAGCAGTAACACCATTCACAATGACATTACAAACTCACTTTTTTATTGAAATTTCATAATTGTTCATAGCCAAAAGGCCTACAAAAATGATATTTAAAAAAAAACTAGGACAAAAATGACAATCACTAAAAACAATGGTATGAGATTTAAATATAAGTTTCAAAATTTCTAAAGCTAGAACTAGAACTGGTCTTCCATCCCCAATGTTTAGGAATCTCTCGCCTTACTCAAATCTTCTACTGACCTGTAGCCCCTGCAATGAATTATAAATATGGTAAGGGCTATCGGTATTCAATACCCAGTCAGTAATATCATAAATAGAGAAATTGTAAGAAGTTATCATATAAATACCTTGTCCAGCAACAGCTTGCTTCTTTCTCTGTCTGTTCGGATCTAAAAAGGTAATGTACTGAGGATAGTTCCTCTTCCAGTGCCCCCGCTTCTTGCAAAAGAAGCATTCGGCTTGACTCTTATCGGGCTTGATCTTTGGGGTCTAAGCCTACACAGGTGTCCTAGAATGAATATGCACCTTCTTGGCTTTCTTCTTCTTATTCTTCTTTTCTTTTCCAAAGGATCGAGAATGAGAAGATGAACCTCCCACTAAGTTCATCAACTCCTTATAGTGTTGGTGATCCTTCTCAAAGTTCTGAAGTAACCCCAGTAACCCATGGTAGTCCACTTCAGGCTTTGATATTTTATAATGTGTAAGGAATGGGAGATAAGACTTGGGCAGCGAGTTTAGTATTGCATTTTTTCTAAGTTGATTGTGCAAGAAAAAGTCGAGCTTGCTCAAGCACTCTATCAGCTTGATCATGTACAACACATGATCAGTGACAGAGGCACCACCCCGCATTTTGGCGTTGAAGATGATACAACTAGTCTTGTGCCTCTCAATGTCATCGGGTGTGCCAAAAGAATCCTCTAATACTTGGAGCATTTCGTTTGGCTGAGCTATCTCAAACTTACGACTGAACTCATCGCTCATCGTAGCCAGCATAATGCAATGCACCATGGTTCGATCACTGAGCCACTTCTGATAAGTATTTTTGACTATTCCACGTGCATTGGCAACTGACTCCTCAGATGTAGGATCCGTCAGCACGTTTAGGATCCATTCATGCTTCAGAATAATCTTCAACTTTCGATACCAGTTACTGAAGTTGGGTCCTACCAACTTATCATTGTCCAACAATAATTGGAGTGATAGAAAAGTGGCCATGTCTGCACAAAAAAATCAAAATCTAATTAGTAATTGATTCATTAAACCTAAAAATTTGGACTTTAATCAAAAGATTTTATTCACTATTTTATTTGAATTGATAGCCTCTACCTCCAATTCGAGGAATTATCCTAATTTCTTAGTGGATACTAGAATCCACATAGACTGCACACAAACCCAATTTTGGTTGACCCACCCATGTACATCTAAGGATAGGTTCATAACCAATTATTTTTTTAAATAATTTTTAGTAATTAAATTTTATCCTAGGTCCTGATCAGTTGGCTTTGGCCTTCTCAGAAAAGGGTTCAGTTAGGTCCAACCATTAACATGACCATACTTTGTCCATCCAACCAATGAATGATCAAGCCCAACTTTGGTTGGCCCATCTAACCACCATTTAGAAAGATGTATCTAAGAGATCATACAATGAATGATAATTTCATCAACCGATAAGCACCAAGCCTTTGGGCCTCCAATGATCATCCAACTAATGGATCCATTATCATCCACTTTAATGGGAGGCTATGATCCAGTTATCATATAACTATTTTATTTTAGAAATCTAATAATTTTAGAGGATTTATTTATAGAAGTGAGTAGATCAGATTAACCAGCTTGTCATGATCCTTCTACTAACTTCACCAAGTCAGCTTAAGGGAGATCATTAATAGACTGGTCTAGGAGCACCTAAATCAATCAAACTGATTTACCTAGCTGACATAGGTTAGCTCGAATAGTCAAGCAATCCGATCAAAACATAATCTCACCAAGAGGTCAAATAAGTTCGATCAATGGAATGGTCTATCAGGCTTACCTTAGACACTATCAAAAATGATTAGGTAAGTGGACTGTCAATTAAAAACCACTGATTTGATTTGCCTTAAACACCAACTGATTTAATTAGTTTCAATTAGATCAACCTAATAGTTCATGCTAGACCACGTAGCCAAGAATCAAATCCATCTTGGATCTTGTTAAAGATATGGACTTGACCAACTACAACTATTGCAATTGATCTAGAGAATCCTTGACCTAATCTAAGACAATAATTGATTAGATTTAGTCAATTCTCTAATTAAATTTATTTTTTAATCTAACCCTAGGTTTAACCCAATTAATGGACCTAATCTCCACTAACCCATTAACCCAATGTGTTATGATTCATGACATAGCATCTTCAATTTACAATCCTAGAATCTAATCAAATAACTTCTTAAGTTCCAATTAAGTTTTGGACTGAGGGTTGGGATTTGACTTTTTGAAAATAATTTTCATATTTGTAAAATATTTTTACAATATGGTTCTACCAACCAAGTTGCATGTTTGATTCATAATCAATATGCAAGTAAAATAAACATAAAACTACTTTAGATCTAATCTAAACAAGTTCATGTAATCAAAATAGTTTCAATAATAATTAATCATAAATCTTTCTAGATCAAATCTAACACATTTATGATGATTGAAATCAGATTAAAATATTTTTAATCAAATCATAAAATTTCTTAGATCTAATCTAAAATTTTATGATCAATATTTTAGATCAACACGTAATAGGACAACCTATTCACTATAAGGGATAAATCTTACAGCTGGACAACTTTATAGCAGTCTATGCAATCTAAAATATTTTATTTTATTTTATTTTATTTTTATTATATATTTAATAATTAGATTATAAATTAGATCTATTCTAAAAAAATCTAGACATGTACAAAAATCATGCAATAAAAATCTAGGCTCTGATACCGATTAAAGTAACCAGATCTAGGATTTTATAGGTAGATCTTAAAAACTTTTTCAAGATCTTACAGTGAAAGACTTAAATAAATTAAATATTTATTTAAATAAATATGTAAATACTTAGATCTCATATCTATTACATGATCAAGACATGATATTAAATCAAAAATTAAAATCAAATAAGAAAGTAAAAGGTTGATCAAATCAACCTAGATCTACACTACATCAAACGTAGATATGAAGTTAATAAATCAGATCTATTACCTGAGCAAGTTTAGACATTCTAACTTACTAATCCAGGCTTGAGGATGAAGTCACGAGCCACACATGAGTCCGACCTCTAGGAGTCATCCACACGAGCCTACGATCTCTGATCTGAAGTTCAATGCAGGAAATTAGCATAGCATGCTAGTACTATGCTGATCCTTCTTCGACGGTCGATCCTATACTCTTTTCTTCAAAATTTGGACTCTCCAAAATATGAGAAGGAAGATGAGAGTTTATTGATATGAGACTCTCTCAAAAAAAAATTCAAAAGAAAGGAGGAGAGATTGAAA